>UZAN01044699.1:14062-27246 GCA_900618425.1 Echinostoma caproni | reverse complement strand
ATCGAATTCAGCAGCGTTCATCGTGGAGTCACGTAGAAGATGAAATGGTAAACGGGCCGTATTGATCGAGTAGATCAACATAAACTTGCCACTTCCATCCACTGTTTCTGGCCTGAATTGTTTCCGTAAATTGTACATCCACCAGCACGACGGACGCAAAACATATTTGCTCAGAAGAAAGCTTACAACAAGAACTAGAGAATATAAAACTAACACTTGTATCCAATGGTTACCCGGAACGGATCATTCTGAAAAATCTCTCTGAGACACCCAAGGGATCTCCTATAAAAACAGTGAATAAGATAGACTTATACATGCGACTCCCTTACAAAGGGGAGCACAAAAGTGAGCTAATCATCCGACGCTTGGAATAAGCATTCGCACGCACATTTCCCGCAGCACGTTTACGCCTTCAGTTCACCAGTCGACCAATTATTTCCATGAATCTCAAAGATAAAATGCCTATTTCTACCTTTTTATGATTACCTACTCATTTGTTTGCTCATGTTCGGCACGCTACATACGTAGAACCATCATGCAGTTCTTCCAGAGAATCAAGGAACATAGACCAGTCTGGTTTTCTACTGCAGATAGAAAAACCATGACAAATGCCATTATCGAACATCTCGCCAATATGGGAAATACTGTGGATGGAGACGCTTTCGAGGTGATCTACCGGGTTCCTCCTTATCCATCTTAGGCTGTTCGCCAACAACATTTAACACCAGCTGAGGCAGTAGCCATCCGTCTGTTTAACCCATCGCTTTGTTCCCAAAAGCGATTATTAAAGCACTTCAACTGCCGTAGCCACGGATTGAATTCAGTTGCATGACTGGAGTTGACTCCTTCCATGACCCGTTGACCCTTGCGATTGACCCCGTACCCGAAACCGATGATGGTCATCCTTGACTCGGTCCTAATCCCTCTTGTGACACGTCCCTTTCCCATCCACCCACCATTTTCTTTTGTGAGCCACATATAAACAACTAATTGTGTCTAACATTCCAATCCACACACACACACACACGTCAAACGTTATGTAAATGTGATATGCATTTAACATATTTGTATAACTGTATTAGCTAGATGAGGAAGTTATCGAAAACGAGCTTGTTCGCTATTTCGTGTTTTGTTCTCAAGTGTTGCCATGGGAATCTTTTATAAACTTCACTGTGTTGTTTCTTTATCTTGGTTGTTAATGTTTCGCTTTTGTGAGGAGCAACTCCGTATTCCTTGAAGAACTTGTCCAGTGTATTTCTCGAAACTAATTCCCACAAAGTAGATATTTGTATGCAAGTGAAAGTGTTTTTCTCGCTCTGATCCACGTTTTCTTTCATTTTTCGTCCGTCACAATGAACGAGGAAGTATTACCAACTTCAAAAATAACGCCAACATACACAAACTTATTCTCCATTGTCTTTCGTATCGACTTATTTGTAGGAACTCACAAACACATATACATTGTTTCCGCAACCCATTTTTTTCAACGGTCAGTAAATTTGGGCGATTTGGCGATCCACTCTCTCCCGTCTGCTTTGATATTCTGCTGTGCGTGGTTGAATATTATCAATCAGGAACGTGTGGTTGGAGGGGAAACGGGGACTGAATGGAAATTTATGCGAACTCAATTTACAAGGCAAATAGCGAAAAAGGGACAGATCGATGAACCACTGACCTCAAACATGCCATCCGGATATCGATGACAAGTTTATCTGGTCAATTGCGACTCCAGGAGATAGAGTAGGTTTTCGTCATTTCCCGAAGTAATACAGCCTAATTTGAAATTTGAGTTGGTCTGGACTGGATTTCATTTGACCTGCATTAAGCCTTCCTGCTTTATATTTTGTTTGCATAATGCGCGGAAAGTGAGTCAATGAAAATTAAATTTCTGATTAGTTTACAACTGAACAAAGATCAAACCCTACAATTAGAAGTTTACCAGGGAAATTGTGGTGATCCAGGCCTAACGGATGACGCACACAACGGGGCCATAGGTTACAGTTTTCGGACAACTGTAATGAATCAAGCATCCCAGGTGACATCAGCAATGCATGTACGTGTCACAGCTTGTGAAATCCAGATCGCAGGTTGAATGTATCAACCAATCAGAAACCGTGCGTCCCAGACAGAAGCTGTACAAAACCGGAAATACCTGCACGCGATTGGCAGAGGCTTGCGTGACTAATGAATCTGTTTTGCTCCTATTATATAAACCCCCTAATATCTTTCAATCAACGAACTGCTATTTCTGTGGCCATTTCCGCGTGGCTCGGTTACGTGAGATATTGCATACAAGTAGCAGTGTGATCCAGTGCGTACGCAATCACGGACCAGTGAATGTTTATGCATGATTCGTATTCCGCGTTTTTTTGTACTAAAAATACTACAATTACTACAGAAACGTTCTGCTGAATGTTTGTTTGATAATACTTCAATGTCACTGAAAATATCACGGTTGCACACTGATGTGTTTGCTTGAGAATACAATTCGTCCCTATACACTGGTGTAACATGTAGTCTCAATTGAAACCAAATCATGAATGTAGAAGTAAAACCAACCTTCTACTATTGGTTTTTTCACCGTACTTAGATTAATTTGTATGGCTAAGTTCTGCATAATCACAGTCAATTTGGACACACCACACACATCCAGGCAATCGGAACACGGAGCGGAAGTTCATTGAGTCGGGAGGGTCAACTACCGCTCTGTACCCTGTTAATCAAGTGGGAAGTATCGTGACAATGCGTTGGAAACCGATAAAGTGAAATGAATGCAAATGTTTGTATGATGAAATCACCAAAGGGTTATTTTATCTAAATATAGGGGTGCACACCCTCAGTTTCCTCCTCGGGAGGTTTTATTTTGGGAGCCCAAATTCAAAATTTTGATCGTGATAGCTCCTTTACTTCTTCAACTCTCATTCTACCTTTCATTGTTTTTTATATTGGATTGCACTTTTATTATTAAGAAACACCGGAATCTAGCTTGGATGCACAGTTCTGTTCTCACTGTGGATTCCGCAAGATTAGTCAGACACTTGACAGTTCTCAAGCACATCAAATCGCTCAATCTGATTTGCAAATACATGCATTATGCGTCCAATCTGTAAAATTGTATGCTTTTCCCCGCGTTGTGTAGCCTCATAAACAAAGGAACACAGAGCTTCGAATTTGCTTGCGCATGTTAACCTCGAGATGAAATCGCTCACGAACAGGTTCATCGCGATGCACGCAATCAAATAGACCGTCCACCAGACTCCGTTCTAAACGAGTCCACATTTAGGGTTTCTCTCTGCTCCTGCGGAAAACAAATGCGGTTACAGTTCATCTGATTGCCTGAGCATTGCCCACGCCCAACCATCCAGAGTATGCCAACCCTTTTTAGGAGTTATCACCAAATTGAGCAATGATTTATATTAAACCTTTTCCCGCAGATGCGGGCCTCGGTTTTGAACACTTCCCAGCAGACGTTTGTCGCGCACTTCACAGTCAATCTACAGCCTATCGAGAGCCTTTTTTCCCTGCTTGTTATCACTTCGACTCAGCCTATAGCAGTTCGGTGACTTCAGTCTCAAATGGCACCGGTTTTGTTTCCAACCCACTCACACGTCTGGACATGCAGGGGGGATGTGGCGAGTTTTGACGAATGTACACATAGAATCTTTCAAATTCGGATGGCCTGTGTGTGTGTTTCTGTATCGTCTACTCAGAAAACATATGTCATTGGAACGGACGGTTCGGAAAAACGAAAAAGAATGACCAGATAAAACGTATGTAAAATGTGTCGGAATCGAGGAATGGGTGAAAGAAAACAGGGTGGTGATTCTTTACCGGGTAGGAATTCGACCTCTAATTGAATCATAGGTTTAACAAACTTTGAGGCATGTCGGACATCTTGCTCAACAAGAACACACAATTGGAAGAGCAACAATGTAAACACGTTATTCAAGTTAGGTTTTGATGGAGGTTGATGGTGCGTGGCGTATATAAGTTTCTTTAGATTTTAAAGAAACCAGAACCGGACTGAACCTTTCTTGTGTGATCATGTATAGGGTCAGAGACCTTTCCCCATGGGCGAACACGGTATAGCGGATGTCATTCTTGCTGCCTGCTGAAAGCACCTGAGCTCACGCAGGTTAGCAGCGGACTCAAGTCGCTGTGGGGCAGCTCTCTAGTTGTTGCGCAACACTACAAAACTCATTGTTTAATCCCAACAACATGTTCTATACTCCCTTGACATTAATCAGCCGTCAGGTCAGCCGTGAAGAATCAGTCTGCACATATTCGCGGAACGAAAATCACGTTTATAAACGAAACTCACTTTAATCAGAAACTTTCATCTCCAACTTCAAAATTCTCACTTCTTTATTTAGACAGGTGCCGGACAAATGTCTATCAGTCTATCGATTGAGCAAATTGCATGACAGAATGCTAGAACAAGCCTTTGCGCATGATGGTTCTTTACGAAATTCGGCAATAATTTCACCAAGAACGGGGATAAGCGTGCTTGAAATTTCTATTAACCGATACGAAATTGGAATGAGCACCGCCGTTTGAATTTCGGTCAGTCAGAAAATCAATGGTGTGCTGGTTACGTTTATCAGAACCGCACAGTAACCGGTCTCCAGGGCGCAGTCATCCGACACCAGTTCGGGATTTTCCGGGCGATACCGCTTTTGTCTGTCAAACCGCTTTCTCTCTCTGTATGTGTGTGGACACCGCATGCGTACGAATTGAACCACTGGGCGATATCTCTCAGCCCGTGTAAGGTATGCATGTGGTTTGCATCTGACCTGCGTCATGGTTTTACTTTTGCAAGTACAGTGGGGGCAAACCGTTTTGTGTGCTCCGAACGCGATCGTTTTTTCTGAACTCTCTGAATACGAANTTTTTTATATAATGTTCGCATGAATCATTTTGAACATGTTGTCGACCCCGGTAAGAGTTCTGGAAAAAGCAAACGTGAATGACTTCGTCTGGGTTTGGTTACCCGGAAACAGGGTTCGCACCATGCAGTACAGTATGTGTAGCAATTGTAGTAATAGTTGTAGTAAGCACTGAACTCGGTATATGAACCACGCAATACTAATCACGGATAAGCAATAACGAACATCACGTACGCACTGGACAGCACAGGTACTTGCGTGCAATATCCCACGTAACCAAGACGCTAAGAAGAGGACATNTTTATTGAAGGAAATAATAGGGACTAATTAATATGTAAAATGTAAGTTCATTGTTTATTGGGGCTTCTATTAATCGCCTTTCAGTATTGCTTGCATCGGTCTGCTTCTCTCTGGGCCGTACGGTCTCTAATTGTCTTGTACAATCTACATAAGATATGTCATCCAGAAGCTGTGGCACGCACGCGCTTTGCTGACGTCACCAGTGAAGCTTGATTGATCACGGTTGTCCTAAAACTGTTACGCGTCTCTCGCACACTAGGATCACTGCAGTCCTTTAGGCTGCTCCTTGTGAACCGGATCACACACAGTAGGCTGAAACACCTACACTCAATACAATAAACCGGATGGCTGTAATTATAACATTCGATCACCTACACCAGAGAGTGCAGATATGTTTGTATAACTTCCAAATACATGACTAAATAAATCCAAACACCAACCTCTTCCCAAATGACTGCCCTGTTGCAGATCGTTGCCATTCTCTTTATGACTGACTGATGTGGATAGATATGGTACCGGATTGGCAAACAGTGACGCGCAGTAAACGAACCTCCAAGTCCAAACAAACAGAACGAATGACAGTTAATCTACTTGTACTGAGGCGTAGATGAGCAAACATTGTGTACAATGTACCTCAAGTTTGTGAGCAATCTGGCTTAGAAACCGGGCAACATTAGACCAAATGGAAAGAGATATTGTATCACTCACCGCTCGCTGGCTACTGTCAGACCGACGGACGAGGAACGTCAAACAGAACAGCATATTTAAAGGGTACAACCGACTAATTACCGTCAATTAGTGATGCCTGTACAGATGCGTTTTATAGAGGCGCGGAATACAAGACGTGTACCAGAGCGAAAGGAAGCGGCTCGAACTAGAGTACAAGGGGAAGCGGACAGGTGGCTGTGACCATCTATAGACATGAGGACAGATGCGAAAGCGGGCCGAGGCAAAATTCACAACGACAGACCTCAGACAGATGGATTAGTATTAACATGTCACCAAAACGTACCATACTGTCTAAAGAGCAAACGTTTTCTTCTAGGGGTAGAACAGCAAGGAGTAGGACAGGAGTGATGTTCGATGGATGACAGTTCGGAGGGCATGGGTTACATCATGTCATGTTGTACGTGAATCAATTCACAAGCAATGACGGCAGCTGCGGGTGAACACATTTCAACGTGTCCACTGAAGTGTATCCAATGTGTAGTGGTTCCCTGGTTTGCTAAAGAGTGAATATGCAATGATTTATTATCGGTGATCAAAAGGTAATCTATAAACAATAGATAACTCCGCCACAACGCGGGACGGGGTCAAGCGGAGGGGGGGTATGATAGTAAAAAAACAAATGAATGTTCAAGTGGCTGGCGTGGCGACTTTTCCGAAACAGATTACTCTCTACAGATACCAAATTTAAGGTGATCCACACTTCTAAAGATATTCCGAATTGAAGAGTATTCAAAACAGGATGATGACACCGTAGAGTACGTTTTTTGGAGGGTGCAGGAAGGGTTTAGTCAACCGAGAGCAACTTAACATGCTGCAATCACATAGAGGATCGTTCAAGTGAACCAAGTTTACCATTTGTCTGATCTTCTGCATTGCGGATTTATATATTCATCGTAGTGGTAGTAGTAATAAACACGGAATACGGAACACGGAACACACAAAAGGGATCGCAGGACACGAATCAAGGATCAGTTATCACAAACTGGATAACGGAAGCACTGGACCGAAATGGCACGAGCTCGCAATATCCCACGTGACCGAAACGCGAGGAAAAGACCACAAGACTGGTAACACGTAGTTAGTTTATTGGAAGAAAAGAAGGCAATTAAATAATATGTACAAAAGTAGATCATTGGTTATCTAGGCTTCCACCAATCGTATTACAGTATTGCCTGCATAATTCTGCTTCTGCCTGCACCGCGTCGGATTGGCTGACACAATCTGTTTATGCCGTGTATTCGTAAGCCGTATGCGCGTCATTGACGTCACCTTTTCAAATTTGATTGATCGCATGTTTCCGAAAACTTTTACTTGCCGCTCCAGGGTAGGCGTCATCTCGCAGGCTTAAGTCACCACATTTTTTTCAAAATAAACAGAACTGATCTAACCCGTATTCATATGTGTGTGTTTATGGCAAGTATGTGATCACCGTCTGAAATCGTAAAAGTGAAACTGGATTGTTCAAATGTTCTTCGACCTGCGCGAGTTTTCTTTGTCACCCATAAGTGTAATATGTATACTCCTTCACCTGGGAATTTTCCCAATGTTTTTTATCATTCTTCGTTTATTTGACCGGTACACGACAATTGCTGGTATAAACTGAAAAATTTGTGATCAGATTTAAAATGCTACCACGATTGAGTTCCATGTACACCATACACAACTCATGTGAGCGTTTTAGTCAAGTTGTGGGCATTCGCTTGATCATGGTCAACATAATTCAATCAAACAGCGAATCTGAAAATTATTGATATTTGCTCTTTCAGGGAAAAGACAACTCATGTGTGGTGTTTGAAGTACGCACCTATCACGAATTTCAAAACCACGTATTAGAAATCACGGATGCCACGTAAGCACTGAATCACACTGGCACTTGCACGTAACCGAGACGTAAGAAAAACGGACAGAAGTAGCAGTTGATTTATTAAAAGAAATCATGCGGTTTAAATTGTATGCACAGAAGAAGTAATTGGTCACCAGGCATCTGCAAATCGCGTGCTCGTATTCCTGACGTCACATAGCTTCTGTCTGGGTCACATGGCTTCTGATTGGTCGGTATAGTCGGCCTATGGTTCGTTGTCCGGACGATATTACGCGCAGGTGAATCTGGTTGCAATCGTTCTACTTAATAACAGACAAGCATAAACAAAAAAGCATTTAATCAAAAACGTTTACCTGGAATCTGACGCACAGACGATATCCGCGAGATCGTACAAGTTCAATTCTAATTAAGAAGCCATTTATTTCTGTTACCACACATGTCCCATAATGACCTCAAAACAAACTGCACACAGAAACTATCCATCTGCATATTGTGATGCGTTATCACTTCATGGAACATGGCAGATGGATGAAACAGACAAGAGATCACATAAACGTAGATTCTCATCCCTTCCATCGGTATAATTCAAACCACATTTCGAGATGTACCATGTAGGACCGGCAACCCCAATTCCGAATTCACTCGCAGTACACTAGCAGGTGAACTCCGGGCAACGCAGTCCGAGTTCTTGCACACTTCACGTCGTCCCAAAATGGTCTCGCAAGATCCGTGGCCACTCACCGACGCTCTCAATGCACAGCAGATAAGACACAATTCTCACGGTAGCATCTCGGTGTAGGGAAAATACAAAGGGCAACCACGAACCAAAAAGCATCCAGTGAGAAAGAAGCACACGACGCACTCACACGGAATGCAACATGTCTTTTCCCGTGTGATTTCACTACAGAGTAGATAACGAATTGTACAGTTTTACGAGAACTATTAAGTCAGGTTGCACCAGGCAAAAGCTGCGGAATCTTTTTAAGGCGCATTCCAGAAGGTTAGGAGAGCATCGGAAAACCGACGGGTACTCCAGTGTGTTTTAACGGTGATCTGCATTCCTGGTCAGTATCACGACAATGTTATCATGGGTAATCATTACCCGAAGTTTCGGTTACCACGAATTACCTTGCTCATGGCGATGTTTCATTCAAATGATGCATGCAATAATATTTTTTCCACTGATATGTTCGTATGCCTGTGACTTTTATTACATCACTGATGTAGATTGGGACTGTATCAGACCTGTACTTGTACCACACCTAGCCACGGAGTTTGGGGTTTTGGGGAGACACCAAGAACTTTATATTGATACAGCCCTCCGAACAGCCAAAGCCTTGTTCAACAAAAAGCAACTACAGATAACCTAGCTTCCTGCGGGTGCATATTCGATCAACTTTTCAAGTTTTCTCAAACAAATGGAGCCAAAGATCACTGCAATTACGATGTCCCGATGTCGCTTCGTGCGCCTAATATGCAGATTAAAAATGGGTTCTCCAGAAAAATCAGGTGAGATGACTACTGCTGACTTCGCAACGCAATAGAAGGAGTGCTTTTGTGTTCCCAACCCCGAGCTGATGAAAATTCTTTTCATTGATAAACACCCAGTGGTGGATGCTTCAGCACATCAATGAGGTTTCTTGGGATAAAACATTTTGAAAGCGAAACGGTTTTTTGGCGGATCCAGGATTGAAAATTCAAACAATGTTGGACGTTATCATGTGACTTGAATTGAATGTTTTCAATATCGTCTTTTGAAACAAAGCTAAGGTATTCCTTATTTAGCTCACACTAATCACCGATTACAGCTCTTCTTTATTAGACGTATCGATGTGACTGTGAGATCAAAGTTACATTATGGGACATACCGATACTAGAAATGGAATGAATAAAGAAGTTCGATCATCGATCGGGATACTATCATGAAGACGAAGCGTTTCGTCTTCGGTGCAGCTGGTAAAGGTAAACCAAAAAGTTTGGTATCGCCAAATGCTTTTGTTTTTTCAACTGAACTATTTCGTCATCATTTACTTTTCATTTAGAAATAAGGAAGCGGAATCCAATGCAATCGCATTTGAGATAATGATCATTAGGTTTTCATTCTGTGGTTAAATCATACTGTTAATCCGATGCGCTTACAACTTGAAGTGCTCCTATTAATTTGACTACCTCCGCACGAGAAGCCGAATACGTGATACGAACATCTACTGGAGGAGAGGCGCGGATACGAAGCGCTCCTCTATTCCTCAATCAAATCGCATCCAACCAATCATGTACTGAATAATTATAATGTCTTTTTTTACAAGGTCACAGCGTTAGCATCATCTAGCGAGGTCACTTTCCGGATTCATTCATTTGTGGAGGTAAATTGCCACTCGTTTCCATGCTTTTGCGGTGGGGGCAACAGCACCAAGTTATCTGTCGTAACCTCGGCAGTCTCACACATGACTAGGGGTCACACAGTCCCGTTGCCCCAATCGCCGAGGGATTTTCAGGGGCAGTTTAATTGAAAATAATATCAGTTGATCCAAACGGCTTTGTTCTGGGGGGAGGAATCACAGAAACTGATTTGAGGTGACCGAAAAATGTAATTAAAAAAAGTGTCCGTAAACGCGGCTGAGGTGTTACAAGGGACGTTAGAGACAGTTGAAGTAAATCATACACCGTCATCTACAAATACTCGACAGATAAAAATCAGTTGTCACGTCATCGAATGTAAGCCCCGTTTTTTGAGTGGGTTCCGTTCCTTACTTCTTTCAAACTTTTACCTATCATCCAAAATATCAGTGGCTGATATAAATAGGTTTTCCGATATATTTTCTACCCGCATCATATCCAGAACAACTGACGTTTTGTGTATATTTGTTGATGATTTCAACAGACATGATGCAACTTTCCTAATCACAATGGCTCTAAAAAAATTGATACATTTTCATGACTCAATTCACAACTTGACTTCGTTTTAACAAACAGACCGCAATTTTTTAAGTCCGGAAACCTGCTCCACTGAGTAGTTCTAATCACTGTATCTTAAAATAATATCCCACTATATACAGCAAAACTAGCCGGTACACGTTTTTAGGAAGGTTTTACAAAATGGCGAGTCAAAGAAATTACCGCCACAGATTTTTTCGATGTTTGCCCAATCATAACTATTCTGTCCTCTGTGAACATGTAACAGAATAACTTAATTTCTGCTTTAACCAGTGTTGTCCACTCGAGACGGTCTTCATCCATAAGGACAGGTATTCATTACCGCTACTCAAGTAGCTACGCAGGCGTACAGAACCGGCCTATACACAAAGACAAACTATGTAGGGCGGCTTACAATTTTGATCATGACTGAAATAAATAGGCTGAATAAGTTGTACATTAACACAATCCTAGGAAACTATAGTAGTCGTGGCATGTGGAGGGCTATCAACCGACTGTGTGGCAGTAGCAATCAACAAATAAAGGAAACTGTCGACGTTGGAAGACTTTATTCCGAGTTTAGTCCAGTTTCGCAGCGCACTGCCTTGTCAGACCTAATCAGCTGTATGCCGACATCAACTATCGAACCTGCCACGCGTCTTCAACAGCTACTGAAAAAAGATGAATGAATCATCTGGTCCGGATGAACTATCACCCGTGGTACTCAAGGTATGTGTGAACACTCTTTCAGCCACATTGTCTAAAATATTCAATTACTGTCTAGTAAGTGGAAAATTTCCTGACATTAAGAGACTGACTGAGGTAACTTTCGTTCCAAAAAAGGAACCTGGGAAGCCGTTGCATGCCTTGTTCTTTCAATAATTTCAGCACTAGATAAACACGTAGGACCGTCAGAATGGTGTTATCAGACTACTAAAACGCATTCGGCAGTCTTGATTAGTCGGTATTGCTCAACCTGGTTACCGAATGTGGTGTTAATACAAACTTTAGCAGAGTGATCCGCGATTGTTTCACAAATACAAAGCAGCTTAAGTGATTCACCGCACAAAATCCTCCACTCGCCCAGTTGCTTCTGGTGTTCTGCAAGGTACAATTTTTTACCCATTTTTTTCAATGTATGCCAAACAATTTCCCAATTCTCCTGCATTCAGTGGCTGTAAAAACGCAGATGACGTTGTTTTAGGTTTCAAAGCATCCACTTCTGAGGAGGATTCAGCAATTTGAAGCACACTAAACGGCGTTGTTACTTGCTCCTTGCCCCGTTCCCTCTCATTGAATACCTCTAAATTTCCGAATGTTGTGTTTTCCTTCTTAGCCGATGTACTACATTCAGCCCTCACAGATAGATTCCCCACCCTGTCTGCCAATCATGAGCCCGCATCGAAATCAATAATAGTAAAATACCTTGGCGTCACTTTATCACACAAATTATCATGGTCACTGCATGTTCAAAACCACTCTGTAAAGTTAGAAAGCTTTAATATTCCTCACTCCAATTGAGCACACTTCCTGTCCCTCATAAGCTGATTGTTAGGTTTGTGAATGCATGCGTGCTAGTCCACTGGTTGCTCCCCAGTGATTTTTCCCGGCATGTTGCAGAAAGATTTTTATTTACTGGTGAGATCTTTGAAACACAAATCCAAATGTAGTGGCATAGTCAGGGATAAGCTCATGAATTTATCATGGACAGACACAAGCATGTGAAAATGTCACTACCAAAATACTGTAAGATTCTTACCACCCATTGCACAATGAACTTCAAAACGTGTTTCGACATGATCAACACGCTGAAGATTTAAATTGCTATTTGCACGTACCTCTTTTTTACGTAATTCTGTTCTGCCATATATAGCACTTCTATTTATTGACAAGGAGATAATTTTCATAAAATTGCGCAAGTGCTCGCTTCATCGACAAACACAATCTACTGTTCTCAGTTTCAATATGTATAATTTTGCAAATTTTCAATTCCTCAAATAAGGTGTGAATACTGCAAATTTACACCCTCCGGGGAACATAAAGCTACTACTGACTTGACTTGACTTGAATGAGCCGGGTGAATTTTTTGTTATAGAATATTTCATGCATACTGTCGGTACTGAGCTACGCACAGGTTGTGTTCTACGGTTCGTTGGAAAGAAAACGATCTAAACCCAAACTGGAGGTGCGTTGAACGGGCAATAAAAAAGAAACAGTTAAGTGGTATCCTTCTATGGATCGATCATTTGAGATATATGAGCGCGTGATATGGATCAGCGAATACACTAGTAGTAACAGCTCGGTGTGGGAAATAGGACTGCAGATTGGACTACTAAACTGTTGTTAAATGTTAAATTCCGCATCATTCACTAACCTCCGTATCAATCACTACCGAAAAGGTTGAAGCGAAGCTATTACCTTTGAGAAAGACTTCATCGCAAGGTGAAGATAAGGTGCACCTTCCAACCCCTCATATGTTGGCAAATCGAATAGCCGAGCCAATGGCCTTCCTATTCCAGACGACGTTCAGTCAC
>UZAN01044699.1:0-13341 GCA_900618425.1 Echinostoma caproni | reverse complement strand
GTTAACCATGAAATTCCACAAGGATCTTCGCTTGACCCGTGAATTTTTCTAACATACCGAAGGCCCTAGAGCTAAAATCATTACCGTTTTTAGGTGACCCCAAAATTTGTAATACAGAACCACAACCAGCGGGTCAGCTAATACTCCAGAAAACGCTGAAGGCAGCTCATCTGTGGTCTCTTGTGAACGATATTTCATTCAAAGTGCCAAAGTGTAAGGTTCTTTCATTACGATATAAGGAGCGACTTTGGTATTTCCTCGGAAGTGAAAAATTGCCGCACACCTCAAGTCAGTAGGATCTGGGCATCATCATTCAAGCTGCTCATCCAACTGTGCCAAGTTGTCGAACGCAGTTGTACAAAATGTCGATTTTCTTAAGCAGTTTATTGACCGGTTTGAGTCAGCGCTTTTCCCCCGTCTACTCTCAGTATGCATTCGACCGATCACAAAGTATGCTTTCCGGGTATGGAATTCATAGCTGCAAAATGCTGCAGCGTCCATGAAGGATGGCCACCAAAAATGTCAGGGGGTTGAATCGGTTTTCATACGCCGAGAGATTGAAATCGCGGAGGTTATATTCCAATCACTATCGGAGCATCACAGAGGGTTAGATTATGGTATACCAAATAATGCGAAACCCAAGCCATGCGTGTTGCCCGCTGCTAAAATTATCATAATACGTTCATCTTAGATGAAAATCCGTTCAAACTAGTGGTCTGGATGGAATGCTGGCGTAAGTCATTCGCAGTCAGAGTGTGTTCGGTTAGGGACTATCTTCCACTCCACATCTTCTGTGCCAAAAGCATTGAACTTTCAAACTGAAAATTTGAAGAAGCATTAACACACCTCATATTTCAACATAAGTGAAGTTGCGTGCATCGGTGTAAGGTGCCCATATCATGTGACACTTTACACAAGGAATTGTATATACCACCTACAACACGAACCAATGGGACGGAAAAAAGCATGAACTTGTAATTTATTCCCATAATAAATCTTCAATCTTCGATCTTTAAAATTCCTCCAGCAATGAAAGAAGAATAAATTCACCCTACAAAAGCGTGCCTTGGATTCAATGACTTATGGGTGGCAACTACGTCTGATGAATTATTAGGTATGATAGGTCCTTATTACTCTCCCTCTAGAGGTAATTCTATACTGAACAGAGTATTTACCAAACACCCGATCCGTCTTTCTCAAGCACTCGAAGCAACTATTTCGTCCAGTGATCATTGCTTACTCCTTGTTTGACGTAAAGTTTATTCACATTGAGCATACAAATCTTTCTACCAATCTGAGAATATCAGATTTCTTTTTTGTAGCTTCTCGCCTACAAGTTTTCCTCTCCTTAATGGATCTCCCAGACAAGCCTCTTTATGGTTTGCATCATCGCCTTCTCTATTCACGTTTGTCCTCTTTTTTACCCAAACAAACAATGCCATGTAAAGTTACTGTTGTCTTGCTCAAAGCCTATATGTGTCCCACGGAAGGATAAACTCTCCTCTGAGAAAGTCACTGCGACAGCAAAAGAGACGTGCGTATAAGTCTCGCAATGCTTCAGCTGTCAGGTATTTGTCAAGGCTTATCAAAACTGGAGTAAATGGATTGAACGCATTATTCTATGATCGAATCATGAGAACTGGAAAGAGCAACCACCTGTAGCAAGGCATAATACTTCTCTTTGTAAGGAGAAAGTACCATCAAAGTTGGATGTGGATGTTAATGATTTCACTGCCGCCTTCCTGCCCCAGTCATCGGACATTCTTCTTGCCTACTCGTCACGAAATATTTGTAACGTGGATCCATTCTAATAATTTTGGTATGTTGATACAGGCCCGGATGGTTTACATCCAACTCGCCTCAAATTTGAGGCTGCCTCCCTAGCTAGTGCAATCACTTCTATTTTAAATGAATATCTAAAAACTTCTCCTATCCCCGACTGTTCGAGGTCGGTCACAATCACACCAACACCCAAAGCATCCATATCTTCTATGCTCTCTAAACGTTTTCGTATCATAGCATTAACATCTTCAGCTTTTTAATGGACTAAACAGGGTATCCTCAAACGTATTCAGCAGTCTTTAAACACTCCCGGTGATCCGTTAAAGTTTGCTTACAAGCCTAATAGCTCCACCTATGANCCTATGACGCAATCTCCACCCTTATTCGTTTTATCGCTAAGTCTTTGAACAACTCTGTTACGTTTGCTCGGTTGGTATTTCTGAACTACTCTTCAGCATTTGATGCCATTCCTCGATCTAAGTTGTTACAAAACTGGAATCGTTTGAATGCCCCAAACAGTTGTTAGCTTGGCTATCCAACTATTTTACTGATAAAGTGCAAACCACCGGATTAGGGAAAGCTTCATTCAAACACTTAGTCCACAGGTCCGGTATTCCTGAAGGAGCTGTACTATCTCGATACTTATTTTCCACTTATATTGGTGATATTACCTGTGTTTCTTCCGCACTAATTTTGAAAAGTGCAGATGACATCGTACCGTGTCAACCCATTTCTTCTTACTCCGATCGGGCTCCTTCACCGACAATCTTGAACAAATTGAGTCATTCTCCTATTTACCGGAGATGTCCCTAAACCCCAATAATAGTGTTAAGTGTCTATATAGTTTTGCTCGCTCACCATATCTAACAGATCCCACAGTGATTATTAACAATCCTTTATCTGGGATGAACTCTGTCAAATATCTTAGTGTGAACATGGGCAGCAATCTTCATTGGTCTACCCAAATCCACAACTGCATTGGTAAACTGTGGCGACTACCATTTCAAATTTGAAAGCTCAGACAGTTTCGCGCATCCCAATCACTTATTTACACTTTTTTATCAATGGGTTTTCCCCATCTTATTCTACTGTTACATAGTTTTATTCTCTGGCTTACTCAAACAGGATTTCAATGTCTTACCGAGCGGTCTAACTATTATTATCCGTGTCTCTTCTATTCCCGTGAATCAGTTAGCTTTAAAGCTTTCGGAGTATCACGTATCCACCTGGGTGAAATTTGCTGAAAGGATTTTCACGGATCCTGACCACCCATTGTATGCAGAGCTAAGAAGTTGTCGTTCCCATCATTCAGCACGCTCCACATTCCGACAAATTTCACCTCAAATTAACACTGACCGCAATTCATCGTATCGTGCTCGTCCACTCATAAATAATGAGCCAACAACAAGTGAACTTTGTCCCACTTTGGATTATGAAATGTCCCCATGTCTGTAATTATTTTCTCTGTTTATTATGCTCATTGCGACGGTTGGGGTGTATGATATTTTAACTGAAATTTGAGCCCCAGTGCTTGCAAACAATACAATACAATACAATACAATGTGTGCATTATTCTAGAAGTTGGATGCTTTATCCCCTCCCACCGTTGGCAATGACGCGTCAAGTACCTGATTCCATTATTCGGGCTCATTTATGTCATCTCTATCGTCCTCAGATGACTTTTGTGACATGGCTCAATGCACTTTGTTGCATGAATATGTTGGTTAGTGTGTATTTTTTTGGTTTTACCCAGTTGATGCTTGTCGAACAAGAAATGAGTACACATAAGAGAACACTATGGTTGTTTCTTAATATCAAATTGAAATCCTTTTTTTTCTTTCTGGAACTAGGACGAATCACGTGAACCGCACCCGCACACTCTCCGGGATCAACATGCAATTATGAGGATCTGACATTTGATTGTATTGATGTCGGTGCACGCGTTCGAATCATTCACCCTCACCGTCTGATTTGATAATCTGATTCCGTGTGGTCAAGCAGGAGCGATACGGTCGCTAGGGCACAAGAAGAACTGCCCTCAACCGCCTCGTTAATTGACACTTTCTGGTCGCTCTGAATTACCGGCACTGCATTGTGTGTATCAGCTTGCATGTGTGCTCCCGCACGAGCACACGGGTCGAAATTATTTGTGGACGGGAAAGTACGGAACCAATTCCTATAGGCCGCGTCCGCTACTGCTACCCATATTTCCGTGCCCGACGCGATTAAAATCTTCCAGTTTAATCCCCGACTGATTGAATCACATCAAAGATGGCGGGGTTCATGCTGTGCCCCCCCGTCCGGTAGCTTGCTGAGCCGAGCGATGAAAAGTTATGTGGACTGGTGACTGCCTTGAAACCTAACAGCCAACAAGGTCACGGAAAACAGCAGCAGCAGCAGCAGCAACAACAACAACAACAAGAGAAATAGCAGCTTATACTCCGATTCCGATCGTTCTGTGTGCTTGTTGCACGCGCGAATATTCTGGTGGGGAAAAATTGGATTTCCCGGAGAATAAACCCACGTGTATGTGGTTGGGATAATCCGGGTAGAAAGAAAACTGTCAAAACAAAGACCAGATTTTTGTACGGAGTGGGTGTGGAATTGGAGAGGGCTTGGACTTGTGTCCCCCTAGAATTGCACAGTAGCGTTGTCAGTTGATATGGTAAACAAGGAATGTTCGCGGAAAACAATGATTGCATTATTATCATACTTATTTGCCTAAAATGAAAAAGGGTCAGCTGAAGTGTCAGACAGGAATGGAGTTCCATCAGTCGCATTCCGGGCGAGTGAAATCATGCCGACGGAATAAAACGAACGGACCACAGAGTAGATTTATTATGGTGAACTGAACCACACAATAAAAACCCCGCTTTCATCCAAAGCTGTCATTCTAGGTTGCATTGAAAATCACGTATTTTTATAAACTCAGTGGTCGCATTTCAAATGTTGGCATTTTCGCATCTTTTCTCTCCCCTCCTCCAAAATTCGTATTGGTAATAGGTGTGTGGGTTTGAGGAGTGACTTTAATTACAATCTTTCTTGGTCTATGATTCTGTTTTATCTGACCACATGTTATTTTATTACGTAATCTGCATTAGGCGCATGTGTGCTAACGAGTTCCGCGAGATACATTGTGCAAACGTGTACTTTTCCCTTGTCCATTCGAAATCGTCACCGAGAATCTGTTTCCAATTCCGTTAAATTACTATAATGTGCAATTGGAAAAAAACACAAAAATCACAATCCTCACAAGTCTTACAATTCACTGAATCAATCAAGATTGTGTTAGGTAGGGGATGAGGAACTACGGTTGCATTAGTGTGAAATGACAAATGTTGGCTGATCGAGTATCTACAAAGCAGAAACGAGAGCACGCAGTGCACAGATGCCCAAATATTTCTTCTTCCCAAATATTTTCGGGATGCCATATGGGAATCAACGAACTCATAAACAAAATTGAGAGAACCATAGTCCGCAGCGTCTATCTGACAAAAATAAATAGCAGTATACACAATGGAGGATTTACTTTTGATGAAGAGTACTATCGAAATATATTTATTTTGGGCGTCTGAAAAGCCCACCAGGACACACACGGAGAACAACAACATTCATGTTAAAGGGGGATCGAGAAACAAAGCTCATTCAAATAACGCTATCCGGTGAGATAAGCAGAACTTTTCACTCTGGAAACGATTAAAGGCTGAATTTACATCTAACCCGACTACGAATTTGCGACTGAAGGACCCAGTGCCAGAATCTGCAGCCTCAAGTTGGGCTTACAAATACACCTGTTCCTGTGTACACTGGTCGCATGACCAGACGCTTATCCGATCACGCTCGTGAACTTGACTGAGGGCAGGAACAATTAAGCGAAAAGCGAACGCAGTGGGTTCACATTTTGTTCAATCCTAATCGCGTTCCGACCGATTTATAAGGTTCGATGGTGGCAATCTAGAACAACGGAGGGCCGTATCTTAGCCACAACTGAAAACGTAAACATTCGGATTCACAACATTCCTCATCCGGTGGGTCTAGAAGAAATTCGTGCAATCACTTAATCTCCCCTGGTCCACTTCATCCACCCCAGCACGCGTATAATCACTGTGATCAATTTCACACAATCACGCATGCACGCACGTTTGGAGCCAGAGCTAAACCATTAGGACTCGAAACTTTCATTCCTTGTTTGGTCGTGATTTTAGTCATACTTGGTGTTATTGGAATGGGGAAATTACGAATGGTCGAAAGTGAGATTGTTCGTCACGCCGTTATTGTTCTCAAAGTATTTGTGTTTGGAAGAACGAGAGCGGCAGCTTACAACAGACCTCATGTTCTTCCAAATTCACACACAAAGCCTTGGACCAAACAATTGAGGTTCGTTCTTATCTTTACTTATTTTGGACAGATTGGAACATATAATTCAATAGGAGGTTTATCCGGAGGATTTCATTTTTGCATTTATGTGATCAGTTTTGTGGTGATTAATTTGGAGGAGCTCCTGGTTTCTGTTCATAAGGTTGGGGTTGGATTTCTGGTAGAATCACCGGTTTCACATTGTAAGATGCTTTATTGTGTGATGGAAATTACGTAATCTGTTCAAAACCCATCAATACATGTGCGTTCTTAACCACCTCCCAGTTTGATGACCTTTACCCGACGAGTCGGAACTTGCTACGATCCACCTCTATGGCCATTTAATTTGCACTTCCAAATCACTGCTATGCTTATGTAACCCTTGTGATTGGTCCTCGCTACCCTTTAAATAGCACTGTCGCTATATTAACAACCGATTTCCAAAAGGGTGTCTTCCTGGCACGTTAATCCTTATCGTGTGGAACCAGTTGCTTTGCTCACAACGAGTTGCCCCTGATTTGAGGTACATCATTTTATTTCCATTTATTCATGATTAATTAGGCAACAGTACACGTAGATTTCCCATCCTTGTGTTCTGCTGCGTATTCGGGGTTTGGATTCTAAGAATCACTCTATCATCGGACGCCAATCCAGTACACACATTATTGCCAATAAAATGTACCTTGTGCCCCAGATTTATATATTCTTGAATTTCATTTCTTGAAAGTCCGCAGATCTTTTTATGTCCCATTCTCGCGGTGTACCAAATATAGGTTGCATTAACTCGTTGCACAAAGCGGAACATTGCATGATTCATTCTTGGGCGGAATTCTGCAACACTGTTCTGACCACACTATGCGATTTGTCTTCTGATGTTTGCACAACAATGGCCTGCAATTAGGCAAAGCCTGACCCTCGAGGCAAAGAAGAGCTTTGCGTGAAAGCGAAATCCATAAGAAGGGTTAATGTCTACTTTTTTATTCTTGCACACTTTAGTCAGACTGAGGTGTGCAAGATCAATACTGCCAGGACCAGGCAGGAGAATTTGGGTCATACCCCTCTTCTTAGTTTGGAATAAAGCATTTTGCCAACTATAGAATAGGTGACCTGCCACAGATATCAATCTGGATGTGGCCACCAGTGTTGGCACTTGGTGCACTAATTCATAATGAAAGCACTCCACCTGCCATCCACATACAGTCAGTGAGGATGATTTTTTGAGAAGAAGCTGGCAGTGATTGTTGCGCGGCCTCACGCATTTGTTGGATAACACTTCTATATATTGCTCCCATGGAACGCGTAATGTCAATGCTGGATATATACACACAGGCGCACATACAAACCCAACAACACTCACATGACAAGGACGTCCTCCTCATGCGACCACGATTACAGTGACCAATCAGACTGCACCACGCGCTTGCTTATTATTCATTGGCTGACTGCTGACGACTTATACGGCCAGTACCGGTAGATGACATGCTTTTGTGATGCACATGAATTACGATGCTACCCATTTGTGCTTAATAAGAAGGACTTACTTCCGTGCATATTGTATACTACAGTGATGCCTGGTGACATTACGTCCACCAGGTGCATGGAACGATTGACTAGTCATACCGAAAAACATCCATCTCTCATTAAAAGTGAAGCCTTATGGATCATGTAATGCCACCGGAGTAAAATAATTCAGTGCTGTTGTATATGAGCAAAAAATGTAGTTTCACTAGCTTGAAAGCCTCTATCTGGGTATGACTCACTTGACAATACTAGGACATTTCAATTTTGTGGTTATCAGGATAGAGGACATGGAACTGCATTATTATTTGCTGTCGTCGGACGGACAAATTAGTAAACTCTTTCATCACGAGTGGAAGCGGCCAATCAGGGCAAAATGCTTAGATTGAATGTAATGCATCACCAGAGTAAGTCGACTTATGTTTTTTATATTGTTCGTAAAGTAGGAAAAATAGTAATAATGAAATATAATAATTCCAATGATTGTCTAATCGTTGACAAGCATGAATCAAGCAGTATTATTTCAGATAATGTAGCAAACGTTTTAGAAAGGGGATCAACTTACTGAGTGGATCGACTACCAATGAGATTTGGCGTCGTCCTTGTTTGTAGACGTGCTTTATGCGGTGTACGATTTGTGGTTTATTGATTATAATGGATAATTGTGATAGGGAGAGATTGGCTTTTGCCACATAGGAGAGTTCGTGCCACTGGCTCGGGTTTGATGCGTGGATTGTCAGATAAGTCATATTACCTGAAGGAACCCGAAATGACACAATCATCATTATTGTGTCACATTTTGCGGGAACTGAAAGTCTCGGCAACTAGGAAAAAAGTAAACCGTAGTCGAAATAAATTACCAACGCGTTCGCTCATTCTTCGTCCATATGCACCAACCCGTTTTTTGTTTCCTCTTCTGCTGATAGTGAATGTTTTTGTTTTTCTCGAACAAAATGGAATGCAAAATTAGCATACAAATTGAAAAACAAAAACTATTTCAGTCGTTTTGTATAAGGCTGCACTATTCCTGCGCAACCTGGTCCATAGCGGGTTGATTATCTCCGCAGTTCAGTGGTGCAAACCGCTCACTCGGATTGGGCCTGGTGATCATGTTTTGTACTGTTTCGAGGGCAACCAGTATTTCTAAATTTCAGACTCCAATTCCTTGATTCGGAACTGCCAACTGGACCGTGAATAACATTTTGCTGCCTACTGATGTGCTGAAGACATTCAAAATTCCGTAGGGGCACTCTCGATTGAATAATGAAGATAGATTTTACTCAGGCATCCACCTGTTCACAACACGTGGATATGTTGATTTATCAAATACGGTACAAATGAAACTGATTCGTAGACAGTTAATAATCCATAGGTGTTCCGGATCATTTCGAAAAATTTGGGCGTTGTGCTCATGGTAACAGTAACTGATTCATGTTCATCCACAGTGCAGTTTTGTGTAGCTTCGCTGGAATCGTTAGAACACAATCTGAGGATCGACTAGTACATATGAGCAAAGTCCGATTCACCGTTCTTTGGTATAGTAAAGGTTTCTGTAAACAACTGTATCGTTCATAAATGTTTTCATACCAACACATAACTGAAACAAAATCGGGATATATTATTTATTAGTTACATGCAGTCATAGAACAGATTCACTGATGTATGTCAAAACGGGGTCCTCTGAGATCCGCGACAGCGGCCGTTTGATCAATCAATTACACATCGGCTTTCGGGGCCGGGGGATTAGGTTCAACCGCATGATCGACTGTATCATAGGTGAACGAGTAAGGTATATGTTCTAGGAAGATTGAATTCAATACGCCCACCGTAAGCAAATAAATAATTCTCATTAGGCTATAAAGTGCAAACTGGAAATGTTGTCTGAATGTCAGCTACATCTGTAAACTAGAGAAACGTTGGTGCACTACTGATGAGCTGGAACAAGAACGAAATACGGATCTATATCTTTTTTCAATTCAGGATGTCCTAATATCAATTTAAGATGTCCCAATGTCAATTCACGCAGGTGGGTTAGTGCGAGAGCTGTGATCGATCGATTGATGACTTGACACTCACTTACCAGGCACAGCAATCACAATTGCTATGCAACTGTTCGCACAACTACACTAGTGTGACAAAGCCGGGTGAGCGATTTCGCGAATGTATTGTGAGAATATATAGATTAAGACATGAGTGAACATGTACATAGAGACCCGGTTGAATGATCGATTATGAGTAGACGATCATGCGGATGTACAAAGCGAGCCGTTTATTCCCGAAAACCAAGAACGAATGAAGAGCTAAAACAGAGCATCGTAGAGCATTACGAAAGTATTCCAACTGATACTATTCTGAAGGTGGAAGAAAACTGTCTTCGCCATATTCTGCTATGAAAGATGCCGGATGGAAAACAATGAAAAGTTTTTGTAAAATAAATATGCATTTTTCATAATATTGTGTTTTTCCTCCGAAAGTTTATCTCCGACTTAGTTAGCGAGATCGTTCGACGCAAAATAGCCATTGGGTAAACTTCCGAGAAGAGTTTTACGTTTGCCTATATTAGTGATATTGTAGTCCGTACTTAGGCAAATTTCAATTTTATTATGATCATCTGTTTAGAAAAATTGTGTGTGTAACTCAGACGAGTCAAGCTTTGGCCCGGTGTCATCATCGCTTGATCTTTTTCCATTTCGAATTTCCCACATGGCGTTCTACAACCGATTCTCCTGGGGTGATTATCTATCAACACTGAAGCTGTATCGGATTCGGAAATTATCCTCCTCCTATGTCGGCCTGAAAATCGCACGATCGATTGAGTTCCTTTATCCATCGGTCAGATGGTTCAGCCGAAACAAGAGACCTGGTGCCTGCGCAGCTAACCCGAGTGAGAAGACACCTTGTTTACAGCCGCAAGCCGTTAGCAGACCCAGTGAACTTCGACTGTACATCAGGCTTGCTATCACCAAATGGATGGACAGCACGTGACAACAACAGCATCACACAAAGTACAGGACTATGTGGAACGACGGAGGAATCGCACAATCGTACTATCTACATAGCAAACATGACATCTCAAATTTATATTCGGACATCTTGAATTGGTAGTGTGACATCCTTAATTGATGTTCAGACATCTTAAAATGAAAATGGGGGTTATTTTGTGCGTTTATTTTACAGGACGAAATGTGTTGATTGTACGCGTATATAGAAAATAATTTGAAGATCGTTTCCTATACATTATGGTATGATGAGAGATGAAGGTGGTTCCGTTTGTCCCAAGGGTGGTTAAGTGTGGTTTGACAAGACTTTAGACTTACGGTACTGGATTGTCAACACCTCAAAGAATATAAGCAGTTGCGCAGTTTTATATAATACAAATAACCTCGTTCAATACGGTAAGGTTTGGGACGGAGCTTAAAGAACCCACCTCCGAGTCAGGCTACATGCACGGTCGCAACACTCTAGGCAGGCTGAACCCGATTGGATGATCACAGGACGAGTCAGCTAGTGTTTATCCGATCGATCAATTGATATGTCATGAACGCAATCTGGTTGACTGGTGCGTCACTGAGCCTTTCTCGCATGCACAGTTTTTTCCATATGTGTGCATATCGAAATCTACTTTAAAAAGGTAATAATAAACGCTAACTGCTGTATTCTCTCGCTGCGTTATTGTTGGCGCCTAAGCACAAGCAGCTCCTGTCATTCACACGTCTGGACTGAACACAACATAATTGTGAATCATTACGTCACGCTCATACACCATGTAATACTTCGCTGTTTACTTCCTTAATTGAGCTTGGATTATTCGCTTGAAGCGTAGCAATTCCATGTACGCATCTGGTTATCAGTCTGGTTGACTGGAGTTTCACAAATCCGTTATTCAAGGCAAGTATTTGCGTTATGCACCCCGAAAAGTTGGTTATTCAGCCACATAGTCAACCAACAATTATAGAACAAAATTATAGCGGAATTGTGATAAGCAAGGAGAAAACAAGACAAAGTTCAATGTGAGTGACTTCAGTTCCGAAGCGATGCGTTCTGGGCTGACAAAAAATCGGGCAAGATCAGGCACCACATAAGTCCGATCGGCGGTCGTACGAGCAAATATAGTTATACCGGGACCGGGTGGAAGAAGAGGACACACACTGGATGAGATCTCGGTGTAACGGATGTGAAGGGTTGTTCATGACTTTTATCGATAACGAAAACATGACTTTGTATGTTGTGAAATGATGAAGTGACAGAGAGTTTCACGGGTATTCGCGCTATTTTTTAATAAATGTGTTAAGGATCTGGAAAGCAATTTTTTGTCCTTCTTTGATCATCCCTGGAACAATTAAAGGGGCCTCATAAGATCATAGAGGCAAAATACAAGCAAAAAGAAAACGTTTGATCACGAAGCGAGAGATGGATATTGCAGTTAGGTGTAGGACATAAAATGATAATTTTCTGACATTTCCAAATACAGAATTAACTTGGTCAGGCCAGCGTAAATTTCGTTTGATTAACACATCAAGCACCTGAAATTTAGGGGCCGAATAATAGTATCATCGCGTATGTTCAACTCGGGACAGGAGTCCAGGAGACTAGCGTAACTATTCCCTCTGTGAAGTAAAAAGAGCACGTCTACGCATTGAGAGAGATTGAGAGCTAACTTAAGTGGAGTCGGTCAATTAGGCTTATGGATCCAGTGCAGTCAGGTAGTAGTGGTGAGTAGATGGTTGAACGGAGCACGCCTCATTTTTCCATGATAAAATGAGATTCATTTTTGACCCGAATGAAATATATTTGGTCTACAAGTAAGTTTTGTTTCTGAATGGAGCGAAGCTGGAACCCTGAGGCCTGATGGGAGCGTGGGTGGATAAGATGGCGATCAGTGTGTCACAAGCAATCCAAGCACCTAGATGTGATAAAATTCAGGCCAGAATAGTTTGAAATCTGTTAGAAGTGGGACGGATTTTCAGTGAAGGGGGCAAATTCTGAAGAAGAAAGGCCTGACATGAAGAAATATCATCAGCATACTTTTTGAATTTGATCAGGGTGTGAAACTGAAAGACCACAAATGAAAGCAGAGAAAATAGACGAAAATAGGACAATCAGTTTATGGATCAAGCCTTAAAGGAAGATTATTCATCAATGGAGTTCTGTAATTTGTCGCAAACGCCGATTATTATTAAATGGATTCAAATTATCTAAAGCTGTGAACAATTTCAGATTATTTAACTAACTCCGATGATTTTCTACAGCATTCGCATGCAGACTTAAGGCATTTGATGTTAAACTCATTATTATTATTATTATTATTACAATTAATGATTTTGTTTGTAACATGACTACCTGAATATTCTTGGAAGTTCTGATCTTGTAGGAGGCATTCGAATGGAGTTACAAAATGGCCACTTGTGCCCGTTTTCTTTACTGTTAATCCAACTCAAATGACGAACTATAAACGGACACGATTTTGAAATACACTGTATGTGGTAATTCTGGTCAATTAGGTTCTGAGTTGTTGTTGTCATAATTTATGCGAGGCTTCCGGAACTCCCATTCTAAATGTGGCATCGGATAAGCACAACCGATGAGCTCTAACATAAGCAACGCGTGATGCTGGTTCTTTCTTTTTCACAGTACAATCGACGAGCTGGTGATTTGGCATGAGGACCAAGACTGCCTGTGTTTAGT
>UZAN01044696.1:11925-33028 GCA_900618425.1 Echinostoma caproni | reverse complement strand
GGGTGTAAGCCTAGGTGTAATACCAGTTTTGGTAGAAGGACCAAAGGGTTCAGTGATCGTCAATGCATTGTTAAACAGCGGAGCTGACACCTCTCTCGTTCGAGGAGATCTGTTGCAGTTGTTAGGACCTCAGGGAATCACAGCTAAGATAAGTTTGGATACTCCGATTGGCGAAGCACATCGTTGGTGCATGCATGTCTCGTTACGTCTAAGATCTATAGGTGGAAAGGAATGTGCGGAAGTTGCCAGGGCTTATACGAAACGTTGTCCAATTGGTCTCATCTAAACGATATGGAATTGCCTCCGTTACCCAGTAAAAATTTGAGCATACCTATTGGTTTGGACACTCCTGAGGCTTACTGGGTTTTGGAGCAGAGAAGAGGAGTTAAAGGTGATCCGTATGCAGATCGAACTCCCTTGGGTTGGGTGTTACGGCCCTTTAGATAACCACCACAGATGTAAAGGTGGACTGCATGCTAGTTGCATTGCGTTACATGAGCTGGAGGAAAATCTACGAAGGTTTTATGATGATGATTTCATGGATAATAATTCATTCGAGAAAAAATCCTCTACAGAAGAAGAAAGGGCTATTGATATGCTGGAAAGCTTTTTGGAGATTAAGAAGGGACATTTGTGTGTCGGGTTACTTTGGAAGAACAGCTCTCTTAAGGGGAAGTGCAAACGAATTAGTGCCGTTAACCGCCTAATGGCTTTGCAAAAGCGATCTCTTCGCGACACTCATTTCCAAGAGAGATACTCAGTTTTGATATCTCGGTATATCCAAAAGGGTTACGCAAAACCTGTGTTAGAAAGTTCGAACCCGGATGAATTATGTTGGTATCTTCCTCATCACGCGGTTTTAAATCCGAAGATGTCGGATAGGGTTCGGGTTGTCTTCGACTGTGCTGCGAAGTTTAACGGTGAGTCGTTAAATGATCATTTATTACTTGGTCCAAACTTGGTGTTCAGTTTGGTTGGCATCTTGATACGGTTCAGACAAGGATCTATAACCTAGTCAGCAGATGTTGAGGATATGTTTTTACTGGTGTGGGTACCAGAAAGGGATCAGGGTGCACTTCGCTTCTTATGGTATCCCAATGGTGAAATAAGGAGAGATGCAGAGGAAATGAGACTCACCGTACATCCGTTTGGCGTTGCATCATCACCGTTTTGTGCAAGCTTTGCTTTAAAAAAGGTGGGTAATCTTTTCGGGCACGAGTATCCTCAAGCGTTTCTGAATAACTTTTACGTAGACGATTTTCTGAAATGCGTTATGGACGAGAATGAAGCTGAGCCAAGGCGGTTTCAAGCTAACAAAGTGGTTAAGCAACGGTCCTGAAGTTTTAAATCGGATTCCTGATAATTTTAGAAGTAGGTCAGTGAAAAATATGGAAATCGAGGGTTTGCCGACACAGCGAACTTTAGGTTTATCATGGACAGTAGAGTAGGATGTGTTTGCGTTTCAGTTTGATGCGCCAGAACCTCCACCTACTAGCAGAGTGTTATTGTTTCAGCTGTCCTTCATATTTGATCCGTTCGAGTGGATATGACCCTATGTTTTACCGTTGAAAATCTTATTCCAGAAGTTGTGTAGACAAGCCATAGGGTGGCACCAATTTTTGGTCCCAGCGGTGATTACAGAATGGTGACAGTCTAGGGAGGTTCTAAGTGAAATTCGTCAAGTTCAAATACCTAGATGATATGGTCGCACCGTAGAACCGACCGAAGGCAAGGTTGAGTTGCATACCTTTTGCGATGCGTCTGAACTCGGATACGGAGCAGCATGCTATTTACGTTTTTTACAGAATCGTAATCCTTTTTTGTGCGTACTGGTAATTGCCAAGTCTCGGGTCGCTCCATTACGAACCGTAAGCATACCGCGACTGGAGCTGAATGCTGCTGTGCTTGCGGTTGAATTAGCACAAATAGTAAAGAAGGAATGTGAGGTGACATTTACTGATACAATTTACTGAACTGATTGTGTTAGAGTTTTGCATTATCTGCGGAATGAGAAAAGTCCATTTTTAACCTTCGTGTCCAACAGAATTTCAAGGATAAAGGGTTAAACGGCAGTCGATCAATGGAGGCACATCAGCGGAAAGGATAATCCTGCGGATCTCGCGTCCCGAGGAATGAGGACCGGCGAAAGATACAAACAGTTATGGTTTGAAAGCCCAGTCCTTTTACGTGAACCAGGAGGAATCGTACCGAATTATGGCGAATGTCCATTGGTTTCAGCTGAAGACTTGAATTTGAAGTCCAAGGTTGTTATCAGTGCATTGTATCACTGTGATTGTCTGTCGTATTTAAAAAAATTCTCCTGTTGGCTTAAATTGCTACGAAGTGTTGCGTGACTCTTAAGATATAAACGTTATTTACTTGATTTTCGGGTGGCCGAACCGATTTATCGGTGCGTTTTGGGCCATTAACTGTACAAGAATTGAGAGGAAGCTGTAAAGAGGTAGTGAGAATGGTTCAAACGGAATGTTTTGGTCAAGAATTAGAGCGGTTAAGTAGTTGCCAGAGTTTGCCTTCTGACAGGGGTAAACGCGGACAACTTTACAAATTGAAACCAATCCTAATTGATGGTTTAGTCTGCGTGAGCGGTCGTCTACATTGGATCAGTTTATCCGAAGATAGTAGGCATCCCACTATTCTACCTCCGAGGCACTACGTAACCGAGCTTGTAATTCGTCATTATCATGAGGTAGAAGGGCACTCAGGTAACAATCAAATTCTCACTACCATTCGCAGACGTTACTGGATAGTGCACGGTAGGGATGCTGTGCGTCGGGTGATAGTAAAATGCCTGCGGTGTCGGCGTGAGTCCGTACGTCCTGGATTCCAGTTGATGGCACCGTTACCCAAAAAACGCGCCTGCATTAAAGGACAAGCGTTCGCTCAGGTTGGAGTTGGTTATTTTGGTCCTTTCTTCTTAAAGCTTGAAAGGACCGTTGAAAAGCGGTATGGTTGTTTGTTTACCTGTCTAAATATAAGAGCCATGCACCTAGAATTTGCTCATTCCCTGTCGACTGATTCGTTTATCCAAGCTTTAATACGGTTTATGACGAAACGGGAACAACCTGAAGTCATCTTTAGTGATAACGGAAGTAACTTCAGAGGTGCACATGCCGAGTTACGGCAATGTATGCAAGGTGTCTCAAGCTAAGATTCAACATTTCCTAGTGAATCCCGAAATACGTTGGTACTTTGGACCACCTGATGCCAGTCACTGGGGAGGTGTTTAGAAAAAAATGATCAGAACCGTTAGAAAGATATTCCAGGCGATATCTCACAGCTAAAGAATGACAGATGAAAAGTTACTTACATTTTTGCTGAGGTAAAAAAAATTGTAAACAATCGTCCGTTAACTCCGATATCAGATGATGTTAGAGATTTGGAAGTTGTCACTTCAAATAAGTTGTTATTACTTAGAAATAATGAAACAGTGATAGACCATTTGGAATTTCCGCAATCTTGCATTCGCCTTTGGCGAACAGTTCAGGTATTGGTTGATACTTTTTGGGAAAGATGGAAGTCTGAATACTTGGCCTCTTTACAAGAAAGGCACAAATGGCAGGAAGAGGGTAGGGAGTTGAAGGCGGGAGAACTGGTGCTTGTGACCACTGAAGGTGTCCATAGAAATTGCTGGCCGTTAGGAGTTGTTAATGAGGTTCTTTGTAGTGAAAATGGTTTAATAAAGGAAGTGTTGGTTCGCACATCTCATGGGACTCTGCGACGTGATATACGTAAGTCCTGTTGGTTCGAGGGTGATGACGGTTAAATGAAGGGTTCCTTTTTTAATTAAGCTATGATTTTTTTTTCGATGGTTATCCTCTGTAAGCATTTATTGTTAAGGTTACTTGATATGTTTTGTTTATGACATGTTTTGGTAAGAGTCACTTGTGCAACCTGCCTTCGCTTACATGACCATGCGCCTTTAGGACTAGTATCAGTTCGTTGATTGATGAAACAGATGTCGTCTTGACAGTCTGTTCCCTTGTTTTCTGTTCATGGCCCGGTTAATGGAATGTTTGAGTACTCAACAAAATACATTTGCAGGAATTTTGTGGATGATGACGGAGAATCAGCCTTATTTCAGAAAAAAACATGATGGTGCACTTGCCACCGGGTTAGACCAGGACACATACTCGATCTTTTTAGATCAAGCCCATGTAATCGTTGGTCCACAATGATAAATATGGTATCAATATAGGGTGCGACATTACTTTGGGAGCTCTCACTGATCGGGTGTGGTGAATGCACGTAAAGCCGTTGGTTCGTGCCACCTAGCTGTGAGGCGAACACCTGCACCCGGATGCCTCAAACAAAAAAAGGACCGGGTGTTGTATCACCCTATGGTGATGAGTAAAAAAGGATACACCAAAGAGGTCACACTTGGCTGCAACTAACACTTAAAGAGATTTGGTTGATTCGGCAGCAGTCATCGAACTCGTGAAGTAATGCAATTTCTCTTTGGACTTTAGAACGGGTTTTCATGGTGCTGACGAGAAAAAAGCATGTGGTGGATGAAAGTATGTACAACGAGGAAGCGCTGGTCAGGTGCAAATTATGGTTCCACGCAAGTTGACTCATATCAATCACATTGATGTTATTCCTTACAGGTATTTGTACCCCTTAGGTGCCTAGGTTATATGTGATTTTAAATAGTTTACAAACAATTACAGTTGTACAACGGATGTTTAATAATGCCAAAGCCGAGTGGCTTTCCGGAAAGGAGTGTAACGGCGGCTGGAGCACCATAGATGATGATGAAAACAACATTTTGATGAGTCAGATAGATCTTTGTGAGTGACATTCTCTCTTCTCTTTTGATCTGGCCTTTGTTTATCTGTACCATTTATTATTATTCCTGTAGAACGTAACGGTTTCGATTCGCGTTTGATTCCGCTCGGTTGAGCATTAACACTCCACTTGTTCGTTTACCATCGTACGGTCCACCTACTGAGGATCACGGTCAAGTATGTATACGAAATTTATTGTATCACTGTATATTTTCAGATAGCGTATTATACGTGATTCCACTATTGATCGGCGTTCGTTGTGTTCTACTATTGTCGGATGTTCTGGTTAATCGTGGGGTTTGCGATACAGAATCGTACAAATTTCGGGATCACGAAGTTGTTCGGTTGAACGATACGCGTGTAAGGCAGTTCCGAAAGGGCGGCTGTAACACCTGGATCGAAAATACATGACATTCCAGTTTATTTCCATTTCGAAGTTAAGTTACGAGATAATTAAGTTGTTGGTTCCAAGAATTTGGCGCGTAATTCTGATACAATCGATGTGTTACACAACGAGATTGAGTCTCTGCCAAAAGGGAGTAGATATAGTCCTTGACATGTATTCAACTGATATTATAGCTTTTATGACTTATGATGTCCTGCTACTACTCGGACAGCATTTTGCATAGTACTACAACGAAACTCAGAATCAACCGGCAATATTCAAAATGACGGAATACGAATACGTTATCGCGACTATCCTGATTACGTAAGCGGTAAGCTGGACTGCCATACTGACTATATAGTTCGGTGGCAATCCCGATCATAACACACGGTCGAACGGAGGAATAAACGTCTGTCCCCCCCCCCCCTCGCCNCGCCCGAACGTCTTGAAATGGACACGACTTAATTGACACGCTGATTAGCCAAGTGTGTCCATGCCCACAATTGCACTTAAAAAACAGTTTGTCGTGAACAACTTCGCTAAGTTGACAAGAATGGTTAGTGAACAGACAGGCATGAAGTGAGAGAAAAGTAACCCAATACGTGCATGTTTTGTGAAGTGAAGTGAATGTGGATCGTCAGTCTTGTTTGTTGAACAGAAAATCAGAAAAGACCGGGTTGGGTTGCGGACAGATTTGAGTTCAGTTGACCGAAGGCAGCTATCAGCGATGTTGTATCAAGCCCGACTTCGAAAAGTACCATATTTATTTGATATTGCAGCCTACCAAAAAGTGAGCTCTCGCGTGATTTTTCACGATGTCTTTACTCTAAACCCTTCCCCGAAGATAAGCTCTCGTTAAGAACTTCATCTTCAAGGTGATTGGCTGAGTGCAATAAACTGACGAGGCGGGTGAGGTTACTTGATTTTTCGATTGAATCATTTTACTGTAGTTCATTTGCCCTTGGACTCTACAAAACTCAACCAAATAACAGCGTGAATTTCTCTTCTCGACTAACCAATGATCGAAACCAGTAGACTGACTTTTGGCGGGTGCACAACTGATTCCGGAGATGAATATGTTTGCGGGTTTTGACCACATCACTGAGCTCGAAAATCACCATACCGCATACGTAACCACAACCGTACTCGTATTCCGTCGGTTACTTCTGAAGCTCGTCCGTATACTCCTCATGATACTATTCACATATTCGCAGGTCAACTCAAATTAGAGTGTAAAAAATCGGAATCAATTATATTGGTGACAAGCGTTATTTAAACATTCACATCACCATCATCGGGATTGTTAACCATAGCATAAAATTTCATACCTTCGTTTCCAGGAATGCGCTGAGTATTCCAAAGGATTTCCATGTGAAAAACGGCTTTTTCATAGACATGGTGAGGGATTTCGGTATGGAACAGTGAAGTGCGGCCATTTTTTCATCGCAGTTCGTCAAGCATCAAGCACCACGAAGAGATATTTTGAAATAAAACGACAGTATAGTTTGTTCTCACAAAGTATTGAGCAAACGCTGGTGAAGTAGCAGGAGAAACAATCTAGGTTTGCGCAGACCCCTTCATTCATGCAAAAAAAACTGGTCTTCTTTCCTCTGGCATTTCAATGAATATCAATATCGTGGCTTCTCCCTTTTTCCACTCATTTTTTGGCATAAAGAGGTTTAACTGTATATATTCACTTTCAATTCGTAGTAAGGAAACTAACGCTTTGATAGTTACTCTATCCAAATCGAAACACCTTATATGTCCTGTTTGAAACCTCGTGTGATGTGTACGAGTAACCGCAATTGCGAACTCCCTGTAATGTTATATTGGTTGATAATTCCAAACCTTGTAGCTGCGAAGTAACACACCAGTTCGTATTCCTAATTTCATTGAAATGGTCGAACATTCGATTGATCTAATCCAATCAATATCACACCTCGTCGCAAGCTTGTGTCTTCATGCAAGTATAGATATATTTCAGTATTTTCATCCTCGAACAGATTGTTGTTTCAGCCTCGAACGTCTGTAGTGCTTGCCGAGCATTTTATACGAGGTAAGTCGCATTGAACTGATAAACCTGAACTACGTGGTAGATAGACTATGTAGATTCATTTGTGAATGCCCTACACTCAAACCGTTACTGAATAGCAACATCTGACATGAATGGCTGCATCACGTGGTTGGACGATCAATAGAATCCGATGGACAAATGCGTACGTAGCAGTTATCACTATTCAATTAAAATAATATCATTGAATGGAAAACCTAACATTTTGTCCCATAACTAAGCAGGAAAGCCTAGTTAAACTTATAAATATTTCATTTTTAGTGAGAACCTCTGTGATGACTGACGAGGATAAGTGGACAGCTTGTTTTTTCTTAGCAGCGCATAGTTTTTGTGTCCCTACTTGGACTCTATGGGTTGCGAATCAAAACTCTTATCTTCAAGTTACCCGGCCAACCGGCAACACCTTGAGCAAATGGCTCAATCAGGTTAGAATAATTTGTTTGGTTCATACCATCTGATTTTTTGTCAATGGTAATGGCTTTTTGTGTGGGTCACGATCCCTGGGAGTGGGGAACCAACGAACGCCTAAAGAGTGAAACTCATACCGTAGATCATTAACAATACTCGATGCCTGTGAAAAAAAATTAAACGAGCTCACACCAGAGCTAACCAGCATTACCAGTTAAAGTATGTTCACATCTTATCTTCCGTGGCCGTCAGTCAGTTCACTGGGCCCGATGGCAGCGATAGCAGATAGTTGGCTATCTTTCGATCCCATTCAAAAGCTAATTGATACAGTGATAACACACACCTACCATGCGATGTGGATGGTACTCATATCCCGAATGTGACGGTGAATACGCACTAGTGATGAGCACCAATAAGGGTGAAACTCGAGTCGAGTGCTTACTGAGTGTGAGTATGGTTGATTGAATGAACTGAAGATTATGCATGATGACGAAGTGTGAAGGATGGTCAGTCCAAAACAGTTTATAAAAGTGTATTTAAAACTAAAAAGTTCACTAAGACAATGGGGTGCGCTCATATTTGACCCCAACAGCAGTTTGAAGATTGCGAATTTTCCGACTGTATTTAGGCAAAGACAAAAACAATGAATTTGGTCAAATAGAATCAACAGCGTATTGTAAATCTCATAAATGGACAAAGTGTACTATATTATTGATAGGACCGGAGAAACCACAGAAATCTACAATGTAAATAAAATTACATAATTATAACGTTCTCATTAGGAATATCTCATGTTTTCTTTGTTAAGAGCACTGAAAAAGTTGGTTTTGCGTGCCCATCGGAGCGCAAACTCTATTCAGCGTACCGAGAGAGAACAAGTGGATAACTCAATCAGATAATCTAATTGGAAAACACTGTGACTCCGTTTGTAACTTCAGAAATCACTTTTTATTAAAAAATATACTTTATTAGTTTAATATCTTTATTATTCTAGATCAGCCTGCTGCTATTCGAAGCACCAAAACATGGAACAAGTGTATCCTCCGGAAGCGTCGCTTTCCGCGCACGTGTGATGGTGCTGTGTATACTGATTGGTCAATTTTATGCTATCACGTGATTGATACGGTCGTCTATTGTGGATGATAAAGTTCGATACGATACTGAAGCATGAGCCTATTTAGTCGACCAGTATATGACTTGTTTGGTTGACCAGTCCTTGTACTTTGATTGTGTGGCAAACTGAGCAGCACTTGGTACGAATTTTATGCTATTGTTTTCGTTCTCAAGCTTCTTCGGTAATATGAGGTAATTCTTTCGAAATTATTGTAAGCTTCATGGAATTATCCGATTTCCTAGATTCATACTTCCACATTCAGTGATTCATTACTAAAATACCTTCACATGTGTATAAGACGGAAGCTGGCTGTGGAACCCAGTTAACTATGGCTTAGGTCCGCCTCGCCTACCCTCTTACCAATTCCCGGGATATCTAGCAATTGCTATTTATTCGCATTCTCCGATGCATATATATATGGACTTTCGATTCTCATAAACGTCCTACACATGAGCAGGATCATTTGGCAGTGGTTAATGATTCACTGATGGATTCAGTTTAGTGAAAAACATGTCAATCTAAGCATAAGTTATAACAAAGAACAAATTATGAATGTATGTGTGTCTCGGCTGAGCGAAATCTTCGTACTCCAGCAGAACGATTGATTAACTAACGGATATCTTATCGGTCCTCCGTTTTGACTGAGATCAGAACAATTTTTTACACTATTCAGAGAAAATGTCGAATATATCCAATCGGTGGTGGTCAAGTGGCTGTCATCCAAATAGCGACCTGGAGATGCGGAGCTCGAGTCGAGCCATCTCTGTCCATCTTCTCCATTTATTTGTTTCCTCAGACAGGCCGCATTGCGCTTCCTAAAATTCGAACTTACATTTGTATACTTCATGGACAAAAAAGGAACCAAATACATTTGTTATACCACTTATTAAGAAAAAATCGACAGCGAAACTATGACTTGTGTTGATCATCATGCATAGTGACGATGTCCATCTTTAGTTAATAGCTTTACAGTGGTCTCGGACGTCAAGAATTAGATTTTCAATACCCTAAAAATTGGTACTGCTAAGTAAACGGCATGAATATCTATAGCATTATTGACAAAAGTCGTCCGTCATTGTTATTATGAGATGAAATCATTGTGGCTTCTTGAAAGTCGAGATATTTGATCAGACGGCACGCAATCATCAAGTGATGTATAGATGACACCCGTGCAATCACTCTCTTACTTCCGATACAAGGTATCGTATCGTCCAGTTAAAACTGAGACAAACCCAAACGGAAATGTACATGTTTACACACTCAGTGCCGTGGCGGGACAGACATTCGATATATGAATTTGCATGGAAAGTTCAACTTGAAATACAAGTGATTACAGAAAACATCATTCACACAGGATATTGAAATCTAGTCGGATAATTGATCATTCACTCACCTTCGCTGTTCCTCCCCCTCTCTTATTTGGCTTTCACGTCGAGAGTGTTCAGTGATTTATTGATGTTTATGACCAGTCTGAGGTCGAATTACATCACACGAAACCAGATTTAATAATGTAAATAAAAAGGCACAAAGCATTTTCATGTGCCACGTATATTAACGGGATCTTGATCACAAACGGTTTAAAGTGGATCGAGTAAACTTGTTCGTTTAGACATGGAGACGGTAAACACAAATTGAATGTGTTGTTCTTCTACATCTCCTCTCTCTCTCCAGTCCTGTTCGATTATCCGGAGGACACATGTCAGGACAAACTGCTTGTAACTAGCACCCCACAGATCCATATTATCCTTTCAACATCCTAGTATTTTTTCACTCATGCGTTCATTTTACACAAACGACTTTGCTCCCACGCGGTCTGTACATCATCCGTTGAATATACTCAATCGATGAATGAGACACACTGAATGGTTATCATCATGACTCCCATGCGGTGGATGCCAACGTACCGGTTTCGGACAGCACCCCGTTGCACACGTAGTTATCTTGGTTCCAACTGTTGTTTGAAGACTGGACCAATGATTCAATCAACCCACGTGCGTACCGATAGATGGTAGGCGGTCACGTGGAGGCTGAATATTAGTAGTGGATTCGCCAGGCTAGATATCAATAATAAATCAAGTGGAGTGGATAGACTGAATCAAATCAACTGTGAATTCATTCAATAGTCATCGTAATCCAATTTGAAGTCAACAAAGGATTATGACCAAACAGCTTCGTGATTAACCTTCTATCGATAAAACCAGTCGATCGGGAGCAAGAGCCGATAGGCCTAGGCATCAATTTGAGTGTTACACCCTGCATTGAATTAGATATGAACAACCAAAACAGACTCGGGCTTTACCACTCTATAAGAAACCCAGACAGATAATAGACTATATGCCAGCCGTGGATTGCCGAGCGAGATAGTCGGATGAGTGAATTAAATCAGGCCAGTTCTATCTCAGCACATGTTTTATTTAGGCGGACTTAGCCATTCAAATGTACAATTATTGGTGGTATCTGGCTGTATGTATGCCAAAGTAGACATGGGGGTGATTTATTTGTCACTCCCCTCCCCCGCGACAAATTGTTTATCCTTTCTAATGGTTCCGGTAAATCTATTCATGGAATTACATGTTGAGGGGATATAGTATGACAGAAAATGAGACCACAATCATTAGGACCACTCTCATGACACGGTGGACCTGAACGATGTGGGGCTAGGTTTTATTTACACTATACAGAACCAATGATCTTGTAATTCCGTGCGACTACCTTGACTACTGTCTTCTGTCTATTCATGTTATCGATTCATGAAGAATAATCCAATGGAAGATGCAAAAATAATGAGTATTACTAAGATAAAGAAAGACGTACAATGCCTACAAACTTGGTTCCTGTGGGAAACTCACGGGCTTCACAGTTTAAGACACTCGGATATATAATACACTGTCTATAGCTATTATTAAAATCTGTCACGAGGTCCTCGACCGGAGGTCTAACGCAACCTGTGACAAATTCCCCTGTTTAAGATTTACATATTCTCTCGCCCCAGGCCATAGTTTGACCAATCTTAGTCTTCTTGCCACAAACAGTTGCCTCGGCAAACGTCGCACGTGTGGTGTGGGTAACATCGGTCCTAACCGTCACAATCTACGGAGTTGAAACACGTGTGTTGGTCCACGGTCGTGGTCGCAGAAAACTCCTCGCCTAACTTCGGTATTAATATCCAGATTGTCTCTTCGAGCTCCTTCAATGTGGCTTGGACGCCTGTAACAGCGACTAAACCACTGCGCCAAGGTGTTTGTAAATCACGCCTGAGACGACAGACCACAATCGTTAGACCGCTTTAACAAATTTTTCGGTTACTTTGATACTGCTCATTATCTTAATTAGCTTTTGTATGAGTTAACTGAAGTGTTCTAGCAGCTAAGTATATTTGTTTATATATATACACTTGTTTAATTTCACGCCAATTCTCAAGTACCTATTCTATACTATTTGTCAAGATGTCGCACAGCTACTTTTTAGCATCTACTTCACAGTCCGNCATTTTACCTATGAAATCCTCGGCAAGAGTCTGTCCCCGTAATGCTCAGACGTTAAATGCGATGGATAATTTTTGACCGTTAGAAACATCATTTGAGGGAAAATATTCTAATAAAAACAATGTAAATAATGCTCCGTTTGACATCTTGAGTAAGGAATAGCGATGTAATGAATCGATTCAGGTTTTGACGGTACTTGAATTTTGTCTTTAATGAGTAGGGTGGGGTATCCACCGGTCTCGATGTTCTATGTTGATTAAAGGTAACACCAGTTACGCAGGATGTTTTTCTCTTTGTCGTCCCTATCTATTCCTAAGAGTTAATTTTAATAAAGATTAAGATAGTCTCACAATTGATATTATTAGTAATTTTCAGGTCAATTACCTTACTACCGGCGTGGAAATATTTTTGTACTGAAACACAAGGGATGGAGAAGTAACTTCACACTCCGAGTGAGAATCAAAGATAGTCTTTGACCATATTACCAATAGTGAACATTTGTTGGAAGGTCTATTTGGCGCCTTCAGACCGTTTACATCTGAGGTTCGTTGATTGATCGCTTGCGTGCTATTGCTCATCAGCTCAACTATTGTTTATGCGTAGGCGGACCGCGTGATGCGACTGACTCAGCCACGAGCCACCTAGAGGGATTTCCAACTCCCTGACTGGTTTGCTGTTTTTAATCCCAATATTCCAGACCAGAGCGTAGGATGGTATTATGCTGTGGAGCGTGGAGTGAGGTCCCGAGCCGTTCTCGACAGGACCTCTTTCGTCGCAACTCGGATTTGATTTCCATCATCATGTCAGTGATCTGCGTTTCGTCAACAGAAGCTAGACAGATTTACTAGTTTCTGTCTAACTATTATCTTCCTGAGTCACGAAAATCAGGAGCCGCAAATGGACACAATTTCGATCCACGCAAAATCACCAATCTTTTGAAAATGGGGAAAAACCTATCACGGTTGGGGAGAAAAAATAATAATAAAAACGGAAGTTGATCATGGCCAAATGCTTTCTAAACCACGTGAAAACTGTATTGGAATGTGAGCCGCACATTTAATTTCGCATGTGTTTTATCACCTCAATTATATCGTCTCTGCACATGACCTCATCTTTATGATCTCGTGACCGGAAAACAGTTGTTAACTCTCTATATCCGTATCCGATGAAAGTTGTATCCGAACGAGGCGATACGAGATTTTAGCTGACTATCTTGACTTGGTCATCTCTCGTCTGTGATAGCAACCTGATCGATAGACTGATCCCGATCCTCCCTCCCTCCCGGTTTCCGTCAACTCATGTGCATTTGAGATCGGGGTGATTGCCAGAGGAGTACAGCCTTCTCAAAGACCGATAGCGGTAAATCAACTGCTTCATAATTCACATCATATGACAGAGTTGATCTTCATTGGTACTTCTGAACCCGGGATAGACTGGTATATAAAGTGCATTCAAAGTATTCCTGGATAGGAAACAAAAGGTTCTTAATGATGTACATATATCAAATACGCTCATCTGATCCGTTTGGAAGAAAAGTCATATGGTTTTCTGTGTTCATGATACTAACATTAATATTTTCCTAACTGAATGGCGGGACAGGACGGGGCGGGGCGGGAATGAAATGTTCATCAAAGGGTCTTTTTATTATGGTCAGATTGCGTAATTTCATGTTGAGTTCATCTGGCTACAGAGTTCTGCCTTCCTCTGCAAATTGTACAGTATTTTATGGTTCCTTAAAAGTGATACCAACCGTCTGGTTGTCTGCAGTGACATCGCAGGAACCCAGCGAGATGCTGTTCAGAATCCTATTCTGTTTTTTAGGCACCATGTGCGAGTGAAGTAATTTTCCGGTATAATGTAGTCGTTCTTCCGTAATGTATTTGTCCACGGGGTAGATTTTGCAGTAAATTGATATTATCTCGTGTGTTTAAAAGAGGAAGGAGCGAAACATGAAATGGGAAATCTCGATTAACTTGACCCAAGGGGCTCCATACAGGTTAGAGCACGATCACAAAATGATTTCGGTCTGAATGAGGTGATAGCCGATCGCAATCAGGCTTTAATATTTGTATGTGCTCTGCAAGTCTTATTTTGTCTTTTTCGCTTCCTTTATTATTTATTTAATACATAAATATACAGTCAACTTTAAGGAAGGGGGACCACGATCATACATACATAAATGGGAAACCCAGGAAGGACTTCCAGGTCACAATTTGGTATCTTAACCGCCTGGTCAACACCGCCGAGTACATTGGCAATGATAAATGCCTTCGGATTGCGGATACCAATCCGGCTTTTTCATCAAGTTTTGACCAAGGTCCCCAATTCTTTGGTCACGACCCGTTATCCCTTAGCTTTGACACAAACTTGCGCCATGCTACAGAAAGCAAATCAGACCAAATAGTATCGGAATATTCTGAGATCAATGAATGTTAAAAGTATTGATTAACTACAAGGGTTGATGTTGCAGAGCTTAGTGAACAAATTGAGAATGTGTGGCAATCGTATTCTGCGCAATGGACCGTCGTAATGGTATCAAATGATGCACGGCAAATAAGATTTAAAAGATAAGCCCGCATCGTCAAATCCTTTGAATTATCTCCCACGACCGTACTGTTGTTAATGAACCAATTTTCGATGGGTTAAAAATCAAGTGAAATACAGCCTTAAAAAGCTCACCTGTTTGAATTTACTAAACACCTCTTCCCGTGGGTTAGGAAAGGAACTACACAGTGGAAGAAAACAAATTTAGTGTGTACTATGCAATTGTGCACCTTAGGCCATTTGGGGAATGCGAGCAGTTGAAACTGGAACACCTGGTTGCTCAGTAGCGATTGATGAGGGACGGCTCCACAGAAACCCCTTCAAACGTGCTAAGTGATCTTTTTGTGACATACATACTTCACAATACCAGCGACAGATGAACATGTTATTGTGCACAAGTTAGGTCCTTTACTTGACGGGAAACTTCGGACCGTTTTACAGCCCACTTTGATGCGTCCACAGTTGCCACAGCACCATATGTTTTAGTTAGTCTGGTTATTGTAGGACATCAAAGTTGAGTTTCCCATTCACCGTAATCTATCGACACATTCCACCATTTTGGATTTAACAATGTCCGAGTTTCGTTACGCAGGCTCAATGGACAGCTTTCTGATCCAAAAATGGTTCCCATCCAGCAACCTATCAATCGAAGTCTCGATGATTAATTTACCTAAGAAGTCTTTCTCTATTCTCTCCTTTCACTGCCTCAATTTATGTATTGGATTCTCGTCGACAGCGTCATCCAAATGTGTTATGAACTTGTGGTGATCGTGCAACGAGTGCGCACGCACGCACCACGGTACAGCTTCCAAGTAACCAATCAAAAAACTGATTAACCGACCAATCCTGTGGTCTAAATTGGCACCATCCGGATTGGCTGAATGCTAGAGGGCAAACAAATAAACCACATCGTTGTCGATTGGACATTCAAGATTCGACCAATGATTGTGTGTTGCTTGTGATATATAATTGCATGATTTTCTGAATAGAACTAACTGTATCCACAGCTCGTCTTGGTTCTACCTGAATTTGCGCTATTCAGTGGGTTTTCAGTCCAATTCCGAGTTCGTGCTATTTGATTTCGTTTTCTGTTTCGAATACTACAGAACTCTTCATTGAACTCTGTTTTGTAAGATCCAAGTTTGAGTGTTTATTTCAAATCCATTGCTGCAATAGTACGACATGTTTAATGTCGTGCTACCGATGTCTCCGTAGCATTGCTCGTGTCTGGTGGGAACATCGGGTGAGCAATGACGAGGTCCGTCGTCATGTGTTGGATGCGGATAGTCGTTCTCTAACAGAAGTAATCGCTCTACACCGCCTCCGATGGCTTGGTCACGTTTTGCGTATGCCAACCCATCGGCTATCTTTCCGTGCTCTCTTCGCACGTGCCGGGCAAGGATGGAAGAAGCGGCGCGACGGTCAGACCATGACATAGCGTAGAGGTATGAAGAAGCTAGCTTCAGCTTTCGCTTCGTTTGGTGCAGCCCTTCTTCTAGGTTGGGGCCCAAGGGATGAGGATCGTCGTTGGTTGGAGACGCTGAGAGATATGGCCCAGAATAGAAGTCAGTGACGCGAATGCTCTACGGTCTGCCTGTCGAAGTCCCGTGTCCCGTAAAAACAACAAACAACACAAAAAATATAAAAATACGTCCGGTGAAACACAAAAATTGCTATTCCATTTATTCGTAACCTTCAATTCTGACAGTTGCGTCTTTCCCTATACTCTGTATCCCACCCACCCCCCGCATTGTTGTTATTGTTAATATTGTTTTGGTGTTGGCACCATGCTTGTTTTCAAGCCGGTGTTAAATATACATATATATATATGTTTATTGTCTAGATGTTTGGAAAATTCTTTCAAACCATCCCGTGTGTACTCACATTCAATTACTCTCCGTCAGTTTACCGTGCTGGTGAGGCGATGTGGTCATTTCTGTCCATCCATGTTACGGTTCTCCAGACTGTCGGAGCATATAACGGTGTTATTGTAGGACAACTATTACCGCTGTCTATCGTGACGTGTTTCATAGCCCCACTGCCGACGAATCGAATACCGCGTGACGTTACTACAAGGGAAAAGTACCTAAAACGCGCTACTTCTGTACGTAAAAATCCCTTAATGTAACACAAACGGAATATTGTTTTTTTATTTATAAGTCCTGAAATAAATCAAGAAGCGATACAATAAAATAAAATTCCACCGGCTCTTAGATCCATTTAAAGAGGATCCCTTTTAGAGAGTTGGATAGATTGACAGTCCGAGGAACACAGTTGACACAAATACATCTCAATTGCTTTCATTAGTTTATTCAAGTTGTAACAATTGAGATCATTACGACGGTCAACCGCATAAAAAATGATTGCCACACATTCTCACTCGTTCACTAAGCTTTGCAATATCAACCTTTACAGGAAATTCAATGTTTCAACGTTCGTTGACCTCAGAATATTGCAAACTACTTGATCTGACTTGTTCACTGCAACAATAGTTGTGCGTCGATCCCAAAGGACCACGGTTCGTGATTAAAGAATTTCGGGTTTTGGTTAAGGCTTAATGGGAAAAGGTCTAGTAGCAGCGCACAGCAATAAAATTATGGATGTCGCATCACTGATTACTAAGAACCGCGTTGGACAGAACAGAGTTGCATTAGTCACTCGTGTCCGTGAATTCATGGGTATTCAATAAGCGGGTGATAAGTGGATTCCGAATCATGACTCAGGTTTTACGGTTACAAAACAAAACAAAGCTCTCAAATACCGTTGCGTCAGGTGAGACAGTACACCGGAGCTCTATAGTGTGAAAAATAAAACAAATCTGCAGAATCTCAGATATGTGAACAGATAACATATAACGTGGTGTACGATTGCGATTATTCGTAAGAAATATAATGAGTTATCGATTAGTTTAAGACGTTCAAAGAATGAATGTTTTCCATGCCTTTCGATCAGTTAATTGTTGATAAGTTCAAAAATCTAAATGGGATAGTTGATTGTGCAAACGTAGCACATCCAATCCAAGAGCGCTCTGGTGTGTCTGCAAAAAAAACAACAGTGACAAATGGTCGAACCATGTCCTTGTTTCAGACATCCACGAGATTTCACATCTGTGCTACTCCACCCAGTAGATATTTGACATATCACTGCGATGGATAAATAATATATCGACTCTTATTTGTAATCCATGCGATTCCTGATAACGAAATAATTTTCATTTAGGGCCATAAAGTGCACACTGTGATCAAAATGAGTGGTTTCATGCAGTGTGACCTGTATGAATTTAATTATTGCTATTCAGCCTGACCATTTCGGTCCTATTCATCCTTCATAGAGTAAACTAAAAAGGCATAAATAAGGAAATTTGGAATGTAATTAGATATCCAATATGATTTTGTATATTTTCCGATCAATTGTTTAAGTCAATGATAATTTTTCATAGACAAGTTAGATTCTGTTCAGGCACCTATTGATCGATGCTTCAAATCATGCACCACTGTGAGCGTTCTAGTTGAATTCGCGGTTTTGGGTTTATTTACGATCTGTGTTTTGAAAGTAAAGATAGTTTTGATGTCGCAATGTATAGACAATAGTTAACACAGTAAACATCCTCTTACTTTGCCTTGGAGTTTCAGCTGGGAGTGGGATGTTATTACGTCTTTCCTTTTGTGCTGACGCTAATTTCCTCCCAACTGATCATAACACTATTAGGTTCACCGTTGTGGTCAACGCATTATCGACCGTTTTACGCAGTTCAGAGGGCAGCCAAATACACTTCACTGAGCACAGACAATTGTGACAGAAACAGTTTAGCACACAAGAGAATGCGTCCATACAAACGAGGCCAATCGTCTCACCCAAGTGACAGTTCTCTTGCTCGTGTCCAGCAATGAGGTCATGTCACAAGATCAATTGACAGTACCGAGGGAGCAAGTGGAACGATGTCTTGGTCTTCCGTTAGACTACCCTCAGACCAGGTGGTGTGCGACGGAAGTTGATTTATGGTAGGTATATCGGGGAGAGGAGGGAGGTAGTTGGGATGCCTGGGCGTTAAAAAGCAGGTAGCGTACAGAAGGCATATACGTTATACGTTCAGTCTGTTTCCGTGTCGTAAACTAAATAACTAACTAAAGACTAAAGACTAAATAAATAATTTCATATGGCAATGAAGAGATAAATCTGGCTCATGTAGACGTGGTTTGGGAGGACAAGTATGACTTGATTCGGGGCTAGGCACTGTGAATTACAAACAACGGTTAAGACGAAATAACTCCCCCAGACCCAGACCAGCCCCCAGCCAAAAATATTTAAATAAAACTAAACTTACTAAATCCACACACAATCGATTCTGTGCAAGTAAAGTATTCAACGAGAAAGGTCCTTTTGGTGCTACATGAACAATTACAACAAAAATGCTTACACTGACCTGAAGATCTTGTTACTTTGAGAGGTCAGATCGAACTAATGCCGGGGAGCAGTCGTTCTGCACGCTACGCTACGGTACGGTACCGCGCAAAACAGAAATAGAAACCTGGTTATCCTGGTTCAATTGTGTGAATTAATGCTTCAATTGTGTATCGGGGCCACGTGCGAACTCTGCCCACTTAAATACTGACCATGCGATCAAGTTGATTCACTTTATTCATAAATATTTTACATTTTCACACACGCCTGAATACAGACTATGCCAAACAAATCGCCCTACAATAATCTTTAGGAAAGAGAAGAACGTTCCATGACTTGCACTTGGGTGGGATACTGCCAGATTTCCCAGGTCCAGGCAGGCGAATTTTCTTGAGGAATCCACAACCGGAGCCTTTGGCTAGCCAAAGCCTAACCCGCAAGGCAGTGGGGTGGTGTGCAAAAGCCACAATCGGTTGAAGGCTCGTGTCCAGTTCATCGGATCATACGCTCTTTGGACAGGGTCAAACTTCCAAGGTGCCCAGTACACCTCGATACCCAATCGAGCTGGTGACCACTACCACAACCGAGAGGTTGTGTGGTTCGTACACCTCCTCATGGTTAGTTTGAAATCAGGGTTTTTGGTCAACTCCCCTAGGTGAACTACCAGTGGTTCACCAACCCGGTTATAGCCCCGGATGTCGGCTTTTCGTTCTCTCACTTTGGTGGTAAACACCTCCGCCACGAGAAGACAGTGAGTAGGGCTTCATCAGCAGAAGCTATTTGAGAGGCTTGGTCGTATGAGTGCATTTCGCTAGGTACAAGGAAAGGGCGACCTGCCGCAACCCTAGACACCCACCCCGACCATACTGAGGCTTTTGGAGGCTTATTCATATATAGTAAGGGGAAATCGTAAGCGAGGAGTCATTGTGTTTTATCGTCATGCACACCACGGAGTTACGATTTGGTAAACCACATTCTTGAACACTGTACTGGAAGAAATTGCAAGCGAATTTATTACTGCTGTCCTCATGGATTCACCGCGAACTCGGGTGAAGTATGCATGTGCTAAGTCGCTTTAAAGCACTGCCAACAGATTTTATGCCAATAAACTTCGTGTGATGGTCGTGTAACGAGCGCGCACGCACGCACCACGGTACAGCTTCCAAGTAACCAATCAAAAAACTGATTAACCGACCAATCCTGTGGTCTAAATTGGCACCATCCGGATTGGCTGAATGCTAGAGGGCAAACAAATAAACCACATCGTTGTCGATTGGACATTCAAGATTCGACCAATGATTGTGTGTTGCTTGTGATATATAATTGCATGATTTTCTGAATAGAACTAACTGTATCCACAGCTCGTCTTGGTTCTACCTGAATTTGCGCTATTCAGTGGGTTTTCAGTCCAATTCCGAGTTCGTGCTATTTGATTTCGATTCCTATTCCAAATACTGCATTTCGTCTGAGTCTATGATAACGGAGATCGAAATAATCAGTGCAGTGAATTCATTTCAGAATATTTTACTGATCCACATTAGAAGAACAAAACATCCGGGTAGGAACTGGGTAAAATACGTTTTGTGAAATAGGAGGCGTCTTCATATCCAACAGGTCACTATCATACCGTATGCTCCACCAAATTTTCCTAACTTGCCACTTTATCTGTGGCGTGATAGTCCTCCGATTGATTGCACCAGTACTGGTATTTGTTAGCTATATAATTATAGAATTCTTCGTCCATTGGAAGGGAGTTTTCATTGTTAATATTTTTAACCGAATATGCATAACTGATTACATACATACATACATACATACATACAACATACATACATACATACATACTGTTGATTCCATTCAGCCCTGCACCCAAAACATTGTGTGACCCAT
>UZAN01044696.1:0-10617 GCA_900618425.1 Echinostoma caproni | reverse complement strand
GATTCATCCATAAATATATCAAGATGAGATTTACTGTTAAGGGTGTTAGATTAGCCTTTCGTCCGAGTGGGTTGCTCTACTCGCTTCCACCCTCTGCGTTCCTTCGTGTGTTTGCCTGATGCTCTTTTCGGTGCTGTGCATTCCACCAGATTTTCAGTCGGTATGTAACTACTGGAAGTCTCAGTTGCTCATCGATATAAATTTTTCTGTAAAATAACACATAAAGATTTTCCCCTAAATTAACCGAATACCGTTTATAATTATCCAGTAGACACACAAGGTTTTTGGGAGGGGAAAGTAAATTTTTTTTCACAATGCATCAATTAAACGGCAGTTACATCTGTAATACACCATCATTGTTTTTATCGCAAACCATTGAGTTATAAGTGACAGAAGGGGTAAATCTTACCGTCAAATCAAAATATTCTCTATGTGCCCTTCTGGATTATTCCCTCGATTTTGATTCTGTGCGCCGTTCTCATTCACTTAACATACTGCAATCTTATGGCTGTCCCTGTTCTGTTTTCAGTAAGGAAAAGACCACTTCTCTCAACAATATCACCGTATTGCATTTCACCGATTCACGCCAACAGGCCCTCTCAGATTGCTTACACCAACATTCGCGGTCTCGATTACAACACTTATTCTGTGCACCATGAAATTAATTTTGTTTCCTCGTTTTTTCTTTGTCTTTCCCCCCTCCAATCATCTTCAAACAATCTTAAGCATATCCTGTTTCTTCGCTATACACATTTTATTCATTATTCCTGTTCAAAGTTGGTGTAGATTGCTTTGTTCATCATTCACAATATGCCAACCCTAACTGACTTTTCAAGGTAAATGAAGTCAAGTCGGGAAACGCTTTATACATTCAAGGGGTGAATCTTCAGCAACTTACGAACTTGCACAGGGGATGTATAAAACAAATTGTGCTCAACGAAAATAACCAAAAATGAATTCAACACTATAATGAAAGGAAAAACAAATTTAATGCCAGTCCCTGAGGTGGTGCAGTAATCGAAGTAGATACGAATTATGGATCACAAATCACGGTCGCAACTGCAGCACAGATTCGTGCTAGCAATCGTACGCTGGAATCTCGAGTCACCAAGACGCAGGAAACAGGCCGCCGAAGAAGCGGCTGGTTTATTGAGTAAAATCAATGAGACTAAATAACACAAAGAAATTTTATAGGTTATACAGGTGTCCACCAATGGCTTGCTTGCAGTCTTGACACCATATAGCTTCCGTCTGGGCTGCACAACTTCTGATTGGTCAGCAAGAACGGCCTGTGGCTCGTTGTCCATAAACGGTAATGCGTCACTCCGTAGTTGGCGTTATCCCGTAGACTAGGTTCACCACAGGTGGATGAAAATTGTCTGTCGATTAATCCAGTGCTGAGTGAGGTACGGAATTACAATGTTCTTGTATATGGAAATACGCACGGGAAGGAGTTGATATTTGGAGCGAGTTTGGGATTTAGACAGGGCTTTCACGATTTCCCGATGCAGACAGACTACTTGATCACGTGTTACACTGTCAATAAACATATCACGTGCGTCGAAATGCTTGAACATATAAAGGTCAACGAAAACAAGTCTGCCAATTCCACTGTTTCCAGATAAAAGTTTAAGGGGTCTGAAAATCAATCTGAAATCTTTTTATCTTAAACCAAAGACAAATATCAGGTTGCAGCATAACCAGTGTGGAAGGATGTAAACCAACACAAATTCAAGAATAGAATTATGTGGGACGGCCAGTTTCCTGGGCCTGTACACATAAAAGAACCCTTTTCGAACGTTTGTAAAAACATCAATGACATGGATAGATCAGGGCAGGTTACAGGTGAGAGCGATACTGAGTTATTTAACAAAATCCGATTTGCGATAATTAGACTATTCACTATAAGGTTAGGAAGATTACTTAAAAATACAAGTTACCGGGGTCCGTTTTTAAGACCAAAGGGAACATCACTGCACTTACTGATATTAAGTACACGAGATCGGGGCATAGAACCGTCATGAAGTTCATTAGGGTTTCTCTGGACAGGGCGAAAACTGCTTGGACTAGGGCAATCAATTACAATATCATCAGCACACTTGCGAGCAATAAAGTTATGGGGAATGTATGCACATCGAAAAAAATAAAAGCATCCTGAAAAAGTTAGAGTAGCCAGCTTGAATTAACCCATTCGATTGTTAAGAGGCACCAGGCACTCTTGATGGTCTTCGGTGTGGGCTTCACTCCTTGGGAGATCGTTAATTCCCCACGAAGTAAATGCATTCAAATGCGATGTAAAGGGGTAAGGGTTTGAAGTCCCAACCCAAAACTTCGCGGTTCCAGTCCTGACAGGGAAACAAAAGTAAGCACTGCTGACCAGTCCCAAACAGGACGAAACAACTGTCCAGCGCTTTATGTCGGTTATCACGAAAATTTTCATCGCATCCTGAAAAATGCCAGAATCGATGTTTATGAAAGATGGTTGTGTACCATTAAATGAAGTAAACTGGGTCCTACGCAACAGGTAGTCGATTAGAACATTCAAAATTTCAGGTACCAGACTACACACAGAATGACTTTCAATAATCGACCTTCGGGTGAGAGAACAGAAGGCGGCTACATAAACGAGCGGTACACGCACCTTTGTCTAAAACGGGTGCAACAGAGTGACATTTCCATTCGTGAACTCCATTGCTTGTGACCAAAGCTTCGTATCCAATCTTTGATCCATTTCTGATGTATTTTTTCTCTTTTGACCAACAGTTCTGCTTGTTCTCTGTTTGATCTTTGATCACTGTGCATTGAAAATATTTTTGCAACAGGACTACAGCACCCAGATCACTAGCCGAGGTGATTTCAACATTCGCAGTAGCGTCTGGCTAGCGCATACCGCAACAGTCACAACCATAAGCCTTGAGGCGGAACCGCTTACCATTGTAAACAAGCTATCATAGTGGGTGATCTTCCACACTCGTGTGATGTGAATCTTAGTGTGGGAAAGTTGGTCGCCATTTCTGACGTCATCACCACGTGACAGATGTCAGAGTTATATCCTTGGCTAGCTCGAAGTCGGAGTAGCTGGAGTGCTTTGACCAATTTTTTCTCTATAATACAGCGGTTAGTCCACTCGCTTAATTATTACCATTTCCGTTCGGTTTAACTGACGTTGTCGTACGAGCCTCGCTCTATCTGGAGATAGTTGGTATATTTTGAATTGTCTGAATTGTGAAAAGCTCAGTAACTTCCGTGGGATTCAAACCCAAGCATGGACGCAGTCTCTTTTGGCGAATTCCGGTGAATTCTAAGGAAAACCTATCGTTGCAGTCAGCCTACATGCTATCTGGTGGATTCCCTAAGCGTATGTAAGTTGGATGGGTTATTCGGATGTGAAAAAAAATCAGATCTGCCAAATAATAATTTAAAGGTTTGAAGTTGTTGCTACCAGTTTGAGGTCTGGTTTCTATGAGGGCCGGCTACAACTGGGCTTGGCACTACTTTCGCAAATCCACTACTTGGTCAGATCGGTTCATTAATTATCTATCAAGACTGCCTTGTCGTTAGACCTTCGTAACTCGTCACGCGGGTAACCGCAGATGAGGTGAGGAAGTGGGATTTACCTTTGAGATTCATGCGTAGTATTGACCTGAGGCTGAACGTTACTAATGAAGTAACGGTCAGATAGGTGAGAGTACCCACCTTTTCTAATGGTCATTTAAGTGGTCTGCTGCTTGCGGTACCTAAGAAAGGCAATCATAAGAACTACTAAGAACTTCTACTGTCACTAGTTTTTACGGTGACGGTCTTTATTTAACGTTCTTCTCAATCGATCTTTCAGAGAATTCGTTGCTGCAAGTGTATGTTTGATCTTCTCAAATTCATCTTCTATTCTTCGTTGGAATATGTTCGACAGCCTCTAGATACTAGACATAGTACAATATTTCTCTTGAGCTTGATTGGTACGAAGATGAGAATGTGGATATATTGGTAGTTGCAAGTGAGTTTGTGGCAAATAGAAAGGATAATTTTCCATTAAATTGGAGTCTTTTAAGTAAGCCCAGGATGCCATTATTTCTTGCATCTGAAGTGGAGGGAAGGAATGAATTTCATTTTCTTCATAAAAGGTTGAACAGAGAGTCAAAGGGGAAAGTGCATCGTTCCATCTACCACAAACTAACTTGGTATGATCAATACATGCATTCATTCAGCTCCGTCCACATTATGTATTAGAGGAATCTCATACACACATTTATATACATTTATACATACTGTTTTTCGTTAGGGTTCATTTCATTACACGAAAATAACAATAGTCACAATCAAATACAAGTGCCATAAATTTCCATCTCCATTGATTAAAGACATTCAAAGCATTTTTAGAGTATCAAGCTTGGATTAGCCCACTCGGTTGTTCAGAGGCACCAGGCACTCTTGGTGGTTTTGGGTGTGAATCTCAACCCTTGGAGATCGTTAATTCCCCACTACTTAATGCATTTTAATGCGATGGAAATATTTTTGATAACCGACAAGGAACACTAAGCAGCTGTTTCGTCATGTTTGGGACTGGTCAGTAGTGCGTACTTTTGTTTCCCTGTCAGGACTCGAATCGCAAACCCTCGGGTTGTACCACACGGTCGACGGTCATCAGGGGTAAGGGGTTGAAGCCCCAACCCGAAGGTTCGCGGTTCGAGTCCTGACAGGGACACAAAAAGTGCGCACTGCTGACGAGTCCCAAACAGGACAAAATTGCTGTCCAGTCCTCTTTGACGGTTTCCACAAACATTTCCATTGCGTTAATATGTATTCAGTTGACTGCCCTCAATTCAGTTCTCCAGATTCAGCGCTTTAAAAAAGCTGTCAGTCGAAATGGTCAATCTGAATAGTAGTTATGACAATGAAAAGTGACCATTTTGATACGCTTTGTACGCGTTAGATGATGCTCATGAACCCCACCTAGTTGGTGAGTTGGACCGCATGCAACTAACCCAGTGCATGGGGCTGTGTCAAATATCCGAATGGAAGAGGTTTCTGGTCCCGGGGTGTTACTCCTGGAATGCTCGTAGCAGTAGCAGATAACTGAACGGATAAATTCAGAAGTTCAACAGCCAACTTTGGACACGTACGAGCTTCATCGATCAACTGGGCCTCACTCTGCATGAATTTTGACTGAATCGGCATCCTTTTACTGATTGACATTATCTAATCAATTGATTACTAAACTGTGAATAATATTAATTGCTGCGCAGACTGATTACGATTATCTGCTCACGTTGGTTCTATAGCGCTTCACCAAGCAAATAAGATTATAGTAGGAGATTAATCAGCAAGACCATGACAACTGAACTGACAACTCATTCTTTCTATGACACCGGTCCAATGTTTTATTAATTGAGACAGCATAGAAAAACCACTGAAAGGTTGAACTCAGAATCTTCGCTGGCTTAGGTTAACGCTTGGAACAACGAGCCACTTTGCAGTGCGTAACAACAAAGACAACTACCACCAAAACGGTTTAAAGCTTTTGAATCGGAGCCTCACATTCCGAAGACCGTTAGAGGAATAGGCTTCAATCAATCTACCCATATCAAGAACAAGTGTCTCAGCCACCGCATGCTGATGCAGACTGTGATGATAAGGGAGGGATACTCCCCCACGCATTGTGTTCCTTGTGATGTTAATCCTGGCCTTAATTCATGTCTTACTAGGACTGCATGTGCGACAATCGTTGCACGCGGAATTAACAAGTATCATTTCCATACAACGGAAATGATTGTACCGCAAAAGCTCATGTCCATTTGTCTGCAATCGTTATTGTTGTCACTTCCAGTTAAACTGCAGTATCCAAGTCGTGCACACCCCAGCAACATCACAGCGGTGTTCATCTTAATTGAATGCGTTCGAGGTGTGTGTGTGTGTGTGTGTGTGTGTGTGTAGCCCATCTGGATTCCTCATCGAAAAGGATTTACGACCATTGGTCTGACAAACCACTATCTCTATCCTCGAAATGACTAGTTGGTTGAGGTAGGCGTGATAGCGGAATTCGGACCGGGCATTGTGACCTTATTTGACCCATCGACAGCACAAGTTTAGGGGTCATACGATATGTCTTGAACTTGGTCCATGCATTCAAACCTCATGTTCAGCCTAGCAACCACGAGGAAGCACATGAAGAAGACTGAGGATTATACAGTTACAATGTTCAGCCTGAATTGACGAAGATGAGGTTTGGTGTGTGTGGGGGGGAGGGGCACATCAAACGAATGGGATAGATACGAGGAAAGGGGCGAGGTGAGGATGAGACTTGCTCGTATTGCTCATACACGAGTGGAACACAGAGTTGCCACCTTGGGTCATGAACGACCGGTCGGCTGCACAACACCCGCATTGGTCATTTGTACACACACACACACACACACACACACACACACCTTGAACGCAATTTTGTATTAGGTCCAGTGAGAATGAACCATGAAATAACCAGGCATTTGGTGTTTCAGTTTTTCTTCATTTCCTCCTATTGTTAACTGGATACTCTGAATGGAACAAAATGCCCCTATGGGGGCATTACATGTGATGATCTGTTTACAGAAGCATCTGAACTTTCATATTCAGTGATACTTTAATAATATACTGACAGAATGGAAAATTCCGCCTAAGAACCCGAATTACCAATACGGTTATAAATCTTAACTGACTTCATTTCAGTCGATCGTGGATCGATTCCGATTGTTCAGAGTTTTTGGGGAAAGAAGACATGTCTCGAGATGTAAACATTTCATGCGAGATCTATGGATGGAACGGATATCACTGAAAAAGTTGAGCGTCACCAATGCCTTGAGTTTTGCTTTTTCGTTCGTCATGACTAAGGCAAGCTAATTTCCTCAATGTTGACATTAAACGAGCACATTAATAGCACATGGATTTGTAAATCCTAGTAAACGAAAGTGTACAGATAGACAGGGGTTATTAGAATGAAAAATAAGAGGTTAACTCCACGGAAAGCAAACTGATTGAGTGCATAAAACCGGATGATGTAATCGGATTAGCAACTCCTCACTAATCGCCGACAGTTTTGCACTGTGATTACGTAATAACGCTTTGAAAGAGAAAATGGGATCAGTTTTGTGGTTGCTTGTCATGAGGTGTTTTGTATTAGATTACCCCGGATCCTTTGTGATTGCATGACTATTGAGGGTGGGACACGTCATTGACGTCACCAACCATTTTGCAATATGTTCAGCCATTTTTTGTGATAATTGACCGTTGGTTCTGTCTATGTATGCGTCACCGCAACTGCAAGTGAACTGGTATACAGTGTATGAGACAGAATTGGGTTGCCGACTATGATTGCGTTTGTCCAAATCCATTTCACGGGAATGTAGGATTATGTAGAGGCAATAAGTGGAAGTTGGGCAGCTGGGAATGTGCGGTTCAGAGGTGACTAACTTTTGGCGCGCATCGAAAGATGCGCGGTAAAAGTTAGTCAGCTCTGAACTGCTGGTTGGTGGTGCTTGAAACCCAAAGGTAGACAAGTTTGGCTATAGTGTACCGCTGAAAACAAATAAGATGCCAGGATTTTGGTGTGTAAAACATAATCCGGCGTAAAAATGTGATGAATTGACGAGGAAAAGGAAAGAGATACAAAGGTGAGAACAAGCGAGAGGTACAAGGAAAATTAACGAAAACAAACATGTGGTGCATAAAGCTGTTCTTGACTTGAAGGTGTACTTGATCGGATTAAATTTACACGTCACCGTGAGTTACTTGTGAGTAGTGTTGCGAGATAAATGTTATCAATTGTGGCTGGGCATTGTTTAGACTTCTTCATTACACACAACCTTTGTTCATTTAGTCATTCACACAGTTAGCAAGAGGGGTTTTCAAATGGGTTTAATAGCTAGTACATTATGCCTGCGTTTTCCATTTTCGGAACTAAAACAACTGATTACCTGTCCGTAAAGGTGACATAGACACAAACGTGAATTGGTGATTCTGTTCTTCCTTAGTGTGATCGGATTGTCCCAGTGAAAACACGCTTTTTGCGAGGTGGACTCGGAATTCCAGGAATTCATCTAATACCGATGAACTGTCAGTCCTGGAAAAAGAGGTGCCGATGCTAATCGGGACCTTCCGCTAACCGTGACTTTTTGGAACATTTTTCGTTACTCGATCAGTAAATATAGGAGCAATTTCAGGATGCGACATGTGCTTCACAAGATCGTAGAATATAGAAGGCGAGTTGAAATAAACTCATGTTCGTATTTCAACAACGGTAGTTGAAACCTCTGAGTTGAGGTGATTAGATCAGTGAAAACGTGCGATACCGAACTCACCAAGGAGAATCAGGCCGGTGTGGTTCAGTCAAGCCTATTAAACCCGCGATAATAAGAAAAGCAAAAGTACCGTTCTGAAAATATAAAGTTGCTATCTGTATAGTGATCTGATTTGATAGTTTGTAAAATGAACAAACTGATACCTTTGCCTTTTTCGCTCCTCTCTGACCCGCAACCTATAGCGAGTTCCATAGAAGAAAATCACACAAAACACGATGAGATCACAGTGACAACCAAGCAGCTCGTTTTTAATGCGGGTTATACTCAAGGCAACTGTGGTGATCCAGACATACGTGACCAGGCACTACCTTGTTCAGTTTTATGTCTCCCAATCACGGTTCAGGAAGCTCGGCCAGTGGCACACCGGGCGAACATGACATCCGAGTTAGCACATGTGATTACAAGGCGCAAACGGTTACGTGATTGGACGACGGTCCTTCAATCAATCAAATGGCCTATTACCTTCTATAAAAATATGCTCTAATTTTATGAATAAACATAAGAACCAGTGGCTGCTATTGGCTATTGGCTGCTATCAATTCCTCGTGTATTTCGTTGGTGTCCGCAGTTCGGGTTGGAGCCAATCCAGTTCTGAGCATTACAGTACGGGTTCTTGTATTCCGATATTCAGTACTATTCCGATTACCATAACATCTCGGACAGCGCGGCGTAACCCAACAATCCACCAGCTGCTAGCCATATCAGCTAGAATCTTCCTATAGGAGTAGGTAAAAATATTTGCATTCTGCATGTATGGAATTGAGCGAAATGTCAATATTTGGTATGAATTTTCATTAAAATTGGCATAATATTTTTTTCTCGTTAATTCTTATCCCTAATTTGTGAGAGAATTTCACAATTTCAGTTTTACTAACGCAATTGATCGCACTATTTGCTCGTCTTACCGCGTTTCTCCAACGTGCCATCTTAGTCAGAATTCGAGTCGTGTTTATGTTTCAGTGGACATTAGGATTCTTAGATTTTGCATTTCTCCTCTCAAGATATGTTGTGATTATTTACGTCTGCATAACCATTTGGAATTGGCTTGGTTGAATAATCAATATGGGAGTGGGACCTCCCACTTAACGCATTGAACAGTCAACTGCTGGCTAAAGTGTCGCAAGCTCTTCTTCAATAACTTCTCACTACGGACGGAGCACATGTAACACTAGCCGACAGATCGGCTAGGCAATGGACCTCGGGATAAGAGTTTCCAACATCTTCTCCCCCTCTTCTACCTCTGAAGCAACAACTTTGAAAGCCAGATGAGGTCTGTTTAGACTCCGAACGGTGATCACAAACCGTTGCCCCAGTGGATTCATACCATTGCATGCAGCCATCGTGAGGTCATAGCTAGAGTACCATTATCAGGCCTGGGCACCGTATCCTCGGAAGAACGTCAAACTCCTAGAAGATGTTCAGTGACTTGCAAACCGGATGGTTTGTGGTCTTAAACGATTCACCTACTGGGAGAGACTAAACTACCTGAATCTGTTTTCTCTTGAACACGGTAGTAGTATGAGAGAGGGAATAACTGAAGTGAAAAAAGCCACCAGGAATATGGAGCAGACGCCCATTGAACATTGGTTCAATTTGCGGACCAACAACATCCTTCGAGGGCATAAGAACACACTTGAGAGGACTAGGAGCAGGCTTGAAATAAAGTACCACTTCTTTTAATACAGAGTAGTCCTTGCCTAGAACAAACTGCTACCTCATCTAGTTGAATGTTCTGCAAAGAAGGGCTTCAAACTAAAGCTGGACAAGGCATAGTATTTCATATTCTCAGATCTACCACAGCGATCAGGGTCCATTTTATTTTACTGATAAAAAGCATGTGAGAGACAGTGCGCCGTCTCCCTGTACATTCTACCTGCCAGATGTTACTCCCTTTTCGGAGAGTTAGAAGAAGTTTCACAATCGCAGGTGAGTCGGTCCACCGACGGAACCCGATAATACCAGGACAAACAACAGGCGAAGGCCTCTATGCGCCCTGTGATTTGAATTTGAATGGGCCGTCGCGGTGATATATTAAGCCTCCTTCAAAAGCACAGATTCATAATGTGCAAGCGGTCAGGGCACATGTTGCTTCACCCGTATTTGGGCTGGCTGCACCGTTTACGGAATAATCCACACAGCAGTACTACAACTATTTGTCATAAACAGCCTTCCAGTGAAGGCCGCAGAATGATTAATGATTCCAGGCACAAGATTCCGGTATGCTATGCATATTATTTACATCAAAACCAATTCTTAAAAGCTCACCCCTAGCGAAGGTGGAGCCTGA
>UZAN01044695.1:10955-30778 GCA_900618425.1 Echinostoma caproni | reverse complement strand
ATTGATGCCTTCAACACGATTGACAGAGAAATATTGCTAAACTCCCTCTCTTCAGGCGGCGTTTAGTCTCCTACGATTGAACTCATGGCCAACTGCTTCTCCAACCGTCAGCAGTTCACACGCTAAAAAGATCGTACACCTTCACTGCTGCGCTCCTCATGAGGCGTACTGTAAGGCGCTATTTTATCTCCTTTTCCATTTGACGCTTACATTTCCTCTATGCCTGTGAGCCATTCTTCTATTCCTGTTAAGCATGCAGACGATATAATATTCGAACCGCCCTACCCCAACCCATCATCTCAGACTACTCTACAAGGTGACATATCAGGAATAGTTGAGTGGTCTCAACAAAGGAACCTCCGTATGAACCCCTTGAAAAATGTAATGTAATTTTTTCCCTTTTGAAAGGTCAAAAGTATGGTGAACTGTCAAATGCCAGCCTCTTTTATCTGTCTTAAATGACCAGATGGATCAACAAATCAAATGCTTTGATTTTATTTTCAACGGTGACCACCCGGTCTGATCACGTCAATAACACTTTTCCGAATGTCAGGAGGCTCACATTTTACGTTTTACGTCTTAAATTACGTTCTATCTCAAATCATCTCATAAGACTTTTTGTTTCTTTCTTGCGTTTTTCTCCACTTTCCTAAGGAGTCTCCTGTTATCTTCCCCGGCCTTTTAAACAAGAACCACAAACTCATTTACCGATCCTTCAAGTTTCTGTCGGTATGTAGTCTTAAACCACGGGAACATCTGGTACAGCATGTGGTAGCACACCACCTCAATACCTGTAAAAAAATTTCAAAGAAGATTTCATCTGATTGTTCCCATCCCCTATATCTTGCTCTTAGACAGTCCCTTGTTCATCCATCAGTTCCAGTTGTAAACTTATAAAGTCATTCTGAAGTTTACAGGTACTCTATTGTCCCTTATCTCGCCAGATTTCTTGCAAACCGTGAACTCGTAGCAGAAAATCTGCTCAAAATGCTAATCTTAACCAATGATAAACCCCATTGCATGCCATTGGTTTTGTGATGTTGCTGTCCGTTTCACTTCTTTTAATTTCTGTATTATATTTCCCTTTTTATTGTTGACGCACTGTGGTTATGCGGTTGCTGTATATCCACCCCTCAGGTTGTTTAAAGCGATTTTCAACTCACTGCATCACATCGTTCTTTGGTGCTAGTTTCATTCACAGTGGAGGCTTTTTTATTAAATTCATCTCTGTTATCCAGTATTGGTCACCAAACAGTAAAAACCGAACGCTCATACAAGATCTTTCGCCAAATTTTACTACTAATTTTACAAGTGGTCTTCGTTTTTTGTTGTCTTCTATTCGTCTTGGCAGCCCACATGTAGCTACTGTACCAAAAACCATGCATTTGGGTCAGATAGTCTTTCACATGCTCAGTGAGACGTTCATTGTCCTGTTTTATCCATCTATGGAGTAAAAGCCAATCTGGTACTCTGCTGTACCTATCGATGTAGTTGGGGTTTTGCTTCACAGGACAGTGTTCTACTATCCGGTACAATGGATTCCAAAATAAGACCTATTTTCCGATTAATCCCTTCAGAAAACCTCCCCTTGTAAGTTTAAGCGTACAAATTTACATCCCAGAGGACATTTTCTGAACACAAACTTCTGTCGCCCTTAGTGTATCGGTTGCGAAACGGGATTTTTCTGGATCCTCGTTATACATACAGTTATTTTTCTATCTCTCAGTTTCACCTCATCCTAGATAATCATTAGGTATGCCTCGTGGCAACTTCTAAATCATCACTAAAAATATTTTTGTTCCATTTCTATCCTAAAATGTTCACCTATATTTACGTGCTCTCCGATATTTTTCCCCCTTCTCCTTATGATGGGTGCACCTTTCGGACTCGTAGCCGGAATTGCTTGCTCGGTTGTTTCTCGGTTGTCCTCTTTTGGCTCTATGTGTCGATCCGGACACGTTTTCCGTGCTGGATGTGAGCAAATTGTGCGACGGGTCCGATTCGCTCCCACGGGTACGCGGTATTACTCGGTTGTTTGGTGCTCTAACTGTAGCTCTTCCACCTCCGGCTGTTCGTTCTCCGCGACCTCCCTACCTCAATCCCGCTCTGCTTTGGCGTACTGTGGCGGCGATCAGTAACGCGACCTGGATCCCATCGGTTTCGGCTGAAGTACGTCGTGTGACATCTGAGTACCTGTTTTTCTTAAGTGATGAATGATGGTATCTCACAATCATCCTATGCCCGATTCTCATTTCACCCTCCTTCTGTTTGCCTAATGTGTTGGTACGTATTTCTTTGCCTGATGAACTCATTGCCCGCTGAAACGTGGCTGCTTTAGTACTTTCCATCTGCCCATCACTCCTAGCACAAGTCGAGAATCGCTTTATTCAGACAGCAGTGAAATTTTCAGCAGTCTGCTCATTAAATTTTGTATCATCGTTCAAGCGTTTAAACAGTTTTGATGTAATAAAAAAAATAATGATAGAAAAGAACAATTAAATTGATTTAATAATAATAACCAAAAGGTATCGGCTTACTGATCCTTTCAGCTCAGCAATCATGGCGCCTGATTGACAAACATCTAGCAAGATATGAGGTAACCGGACGGTGGTGGTAGGTCATCGTTAGTTAGCATGAATTTCTGCTAGAGTAAGAAGATATGCAATTGGGTGGAATAGGTTTGAGTGGACGAATGGTTGTGATATTTGTACAATGGTATATGAATAACATATTCTCAATTTGTATAGAACACTGAGCTTGGTGCTGAATGCGGCGAACGCATAACAAAGTCAGACTTGAAACAGAGTGTATAGCATAGTTGTGTAATTAGTTGTTCGACACAATGTCACACATCTACAGCGTATGGGTGTAAAATGCATCACTGATGAGAATATCAACAATCGTCGCAATGGTGTCGGTCAATATCTAAAAAAAAGTAGGTCTTACAAGACGAGAAATATTTTTTCTATAATGAAATCCAGTGATTTGAAACTAGAGAGTCCGCTAGCACGCAATGTAAATCATATACGTCGCCGTAAAGTTTGATTCTTAGCTCAGATTACAGGTGAACATTAGTGGAAACGATGTGCGAGTTAAAAAGAACGGGAAATAGGCGGCATTCAGGGAACGTGTAAAAATGTCTATCTTGACACAGGAAAATAGCCTTCTTATCTTGTGGAAAACGATCGCTCTGTTCGTAAATCAAATCAGTTCGTGGGATGATGTCACTCTAAGACAAGTTACGTAATGCTCTGAAGAGATTGATCGTGTATCTAAATGGAACTGAGAGCGGTGGCGTTCCACAGAATGGAAACGCTCACCTTCTGACACTTGTAAATGCATTAAGAAACAAACTGGAAGTAGAGAACTATTCAAAGATTTAAAATGATGAAGAATAGATACTTGAAAACCCTAAGTTCTCATCTGAACAGCTACCAACTGTTACATCGTCAGCATATTGAATAGAACGGTTGTCATAATTGATAGGCAATTTCCGAATGCATAAAGAAAGTGGGAAAGGAGATGATATCGTGATGCGCGGTTCTTGAGTCACCTAGAAGAAAACTGGTGTTTTGTTCATTGTAAGAAGTCAACTACCACCGCTTTTCGAGGGAATCAACTATCAAGCACAATAAAGGCAGGGGGAAACTTGCTTCTTGCGGGTGGGAGAGAATTTGGGGTCTATTGACACAATTAACCACATTACCGTAATTGATGAAACATATACGAAGGGCTTTTCCGTTGCAGTCAAGAGTAGATATAACAATACAGGCAAGAAAATCAAAGGCATCCAGTGAAATGGCACTCGTCACACAAACTGCGGTTTGAATCCATACTTGACCAAACCGGTTTCTCAAGAAAAATGGAGGTGTGTGCAGTTAACCTAAACTTAGCCTCCTTTCGGGGGTGATACCAACGCATCTTTGGCCGGTTGAAATTTTGCCTTCTTTGATACGTCGATTGATTAACATGTGTAGCGCAACACTAGTACGACAATCATCCGAATGACCACGTGATAAGTGAATGTATAGGCTGAAGCTTTGTCGATGGACTTTGTCATCACCACAGTAACACTGTCTACCCGTGCGTATCTGTGGTACCTGGGAGTTTTTACTTTCCGTCAATCTGGCTATTAATTATGTTGGATACTTGTCGACCTATTTATGTTGGAATAACACTACGCGCATTTGGTTCGATGGATATGAAGCAGCATAATTTTCTCTATTAATATCGGATGACATGAAACAATATTCCAAATGGCAGACCAAAACCATCAAATTGAACAGCAGTCGTGCTGGTCCTGTCGTTCACAAACAGCCTAAGATGAACAGTTTCAGCCATTGCTAAATATCTGGAAATCATTTGTGAGAGCGCTATGTGGAAACTATCAGTAAGTGCGCCATTTCTCACAATCTGTCTCTTTTACCTTCCATATTCTAAGCATCCGGGCGATCTTGTAAGGAGTACCATTACGTTGGTAGTTGAGATCAGCACACACTATTGGATCGAATGCTGACTCTTGGTCGTTCACATTTCGCAGAGATAGTGGAGATATGCAAGAGTTTACAGTGCTAGACTTAAATCCCAGTACAGCTCGTCATGTGTCTGCATTTTACTGGTGGTGGTCAACATGTTTTATTTACTGTTACTGGTGTGCTTTGGCGCCGAGGGCCTGAGGTTCGAACCCTGCTACCGCTAACCAACTTTGATGATAGACAGCTCTGCTGTCGTCCGGCTCACTACGACGTTTATCTTATTGAAACCCTATGTGTTTCGTTACTACGAATCCAAGATTGCTGGTTTTAACGGGTAAACGGTAGATCTTCGTAACTGTGTTGTTCATCCCTAAACAGCATGCAGTAAAATGTACGCCGAAAGATAATATCTATCTGTTTAGAAAAAAACGCAGGATTGTTGCTCGTGGAGAGTTTGTAAATATAGGCTTTCCGTGTGAGTTCAACGTGGCCAATCATCTCTGATTTATGTCCGAAGCACTGTATACATTTCATTCTGGTTAAAAAACAATAACAGAGCTTAGGTACTGGAAGTTAATTTAAGTGCTTAGGTAAATCAGTAGACTCAGTTGGCCCGCCCACGTGTTCACTGAACGACAATCAGCTGATGCGATTATGCATAACCTACTCTTTACGTGTACATCACCTTCGGCTGCAGCCCATTGTTTGGCTTCTCATGGTCAATCTCCAACGTTTGACACTCATCAGTGGCAAGTTTACTGATCCAAGTGGAGTAGTCATGACCCCTACTCTCCTCGGTACTCTAACCCGATCTACTCAAGCTAAATGGATCACCCAGATTTGTTACCCGAGTATTGTTTCCAGTCGTTAGTGAATTCATCCCTCGAGGTAATTTTTTTCGATGCACATCTTCCTCCAAAGCATTAGCATCACGGTTTATTTTGGCAAGTCGCATTGCAGTGTTCTTGTACAAACTTAACCTGTCTGTTCCTATATTCGATTGCAAATCTGGTGGTTCGTTTCGTTTTCAGGTCATCCACGGTCTCTTGGACACCGGCGCTTCAGTGCTTTTCGCTATCTACGGTAACCAGACCGCACGCTTGCTGTCCACGATAACATCAATCATAAAATCATCGCCAGAACTGTCACAGTTGATCCCGGAAATTTCCCTACTGTCGACAATTGAATCAGCTCAAAAACTCCGCTCTTCCGGATTAGCCAAAGCGCGACTGGACGCTTCTTTCTGGTCCGCAATTCAATGAAGTATGAGCCCTCCAACCACTGTGTTGACGAGTATTTTCACTTCACATCAGATCGGCTATTATTTTCTTACAAAAGACACATTGACAGATGTAATTATATCTCAAATAGTTCTGTTTTTCTGTTTGTGAATACAGTCACACGAAAACTGAAAATTTAGTGAGTATGTAAATAAACAATTAGTTTTGAACTCACACGAGTGTACTGTTGCCTATCTAACTAAGTCAGTTTATCGCATTATTCATGTAAAATTTGAGGGTTTCTCGATTTCATTTTTCACGGGATTACAGCCTAACGTCTCATAGATCTCCGTGACCGGATATTCATATAGGCAGTTTCTAGAAACTGAATATCTAGTTTGGCATGAACACTTCGTAGATGAAGGCAAGATAGCCTGTTCTCACGCTCAGCCGTTCGTTATCAGTTGACTTTTATGTCCACCATAATCGTATCTTGGACATCATTATGAAAAATATACTGCCAAAGGCTGTTTCATGGTTACTGGTTGGATACAGGAGCTTTACTGAACGTTTTGATTCCTCGAACAGCTATTCAGCACCGGAACTGGGCATTCTCAGTCAATAAAAAGCCTTCTTAATCGTTATTGTGGACTGATATCGAAGAATAGATTGAGAACCAATGAACACAGCAGAACTATCCCTCGTGATGAACTTGGAAAAAGCTCCAGCTACATTCCTCCACGATATCTATTTCCCTTTACAGTATGAGTCAATTTAAAGCCAACCCTTCTGATTAGTGATCCCCAAAGACGGCTGATATGAACTCCTGAAAAGCATCTTATATGCTTAATTTTTCTGGATGCTTTAGATGGACACTTCTGCTTTCTGACAACTTTTCTTGAAATAACCGTTTTTATCGAAGCAAGTATTTTTCGATAAGCCTTTCTCAAGCCGCTTACCGATCATAGTGAAACATTATTAGCATCAATCATGAATAAGAGAGCGATTAGGTAGTGTAGATATCTCTCGTCTTTCGGGTTGGGGTCCAAAAGACTCCGAAGCCGCATGGTTGGAGACACTAAAGGTCATGGCTGCGAACCGACAGCAATGGCGATCATGCTGTTACTTCTTATCAGATCAGAATGCTTGAAATTGTATGTATGCATAGTTGGGGGATGTACTCTGTGTGTTAACTATATAGGTTCACTTTCTTTTCCCGTCCCTAGAAATAGGCCCAATCCCCGTCCTCCTTACACATTCTCACTTATCTTGTATGTATTATGAGTTTGACGGCGATCAGTGAAGTTCGCTTCACTGTATTACGCTGTACAATAATAATGATGATGATGAAGAGTTTGTCACGGACAACTTGTCTTACTTAGTCATGCGATTGGTTTAACTGACTCACGGCCTCGGGGTAACTGGATGGCGTATGCATTCAATCCACTGCCACGACTATGTACCACCATGGTGTGGTGTGATAGCTTATGTGCCTCCATAATCCAGCAGCTAAATAGTATGGCTTTCGCAGGATTAGATTCACTCAGTTTCACAAGGTTCGGTGATAGAGCAGCAGCTGCCTCTTCTTTTGATCATCCATTGTCGTCCCTGCATAGGTCGCTGTAGCAAATAACCACGAGAAGGGGCAGCCCGCTGGATGAGAAACCCCCTGGATGGAAGTAGGATCTGGATATATGAGGCTTCTTCTCGATGATGGGAAAGTTCTTCACACTTGATTGAACAACTGCCACCCGCCCAAGGTGGGTAGCCCCCAGCCACAAACGTGCTGTTGTCTTGTTTACCGCGAATCTCTAATACATTCTCTTCTTCGAAGAGGCGTGTCTCCTTAGTATGAAAATATTACTGAGGTCACTATACTCGCATACTTGTAGCGTAAGGGTCTGTGACGAGCTATGCTGGTTGTTCGAAACCAGGAGTGGTGTTCTTCAAGGGTACCCTATTTTATCGTTCCCGTTGAATTTCGTCCTAGTCGAAATACCGGCGATCTCAATAAGTAGTCTCTTAAGTGCTAGTATTGAATGGACAGCTGGAAAAAAGTAATGCTATTTGGAGTATGCTGACGATTTTGTTTGTCCGCTCGATTGTATGGAGAACGCTCAAAGCGCACTTAAAGTTCTGACTAGTTCTGTTTCCCCCTTCGTTGTGTTTAGCTCCTTCGAAATAAAAAGTTACGCTGCAAGCTTGGATGTCCTTTGGTCAAGAATTGGCTGAAGTTGACTGCTGGCACATAGGTAGTTGTGTGACCAAGGACGGTAGTGCAATAACGGAAAGAATTGCATGTGTCCCGAAGGCTCGAGCAGCGTACACTGAACTGAAGCATCTGCGGCGATGACGTGACGTTTCGCTGAAAATAAAAAGTCGCGTATATTGTGCTACCATTCGATCAGTTCTGCTTTATTGTTTTGAGACCTTAAATTTGCAAGTAGAAGCCATCAATCGGCTGGAGGTTTTCGACAATCGATGCTTACGTAGTCTGGTCTAGTTAGGATGGAGTGAGCGGGTTAGTAACCTAGATGTAAGTCGTGTATTTCAGTATGGGTCGTCGAAAAATTCACTGTCACATCGAATTGAGTTAAATGGGCTTTCATTGGTAAGGACATGTTTCGTATGTTTAACCGTCACCTACTGCACCGCGCCTTCATTGCGTCTGCCGCTCTGGGCTTCAGAAAATCACGTTTAGATCAACAGATAACTTGACGATGAGGCATGAAGAACTACACAGAGCGATTAGGTAGAATAGGTGTTTCCCATATTTAGCGCTTGAATTCCAAAACCCTGTGATATGGCTGGGTGTCGCAATCAGTGGTGCTCGTGCATCCACTCATTATTCCCCTATCACTATTCTATATAAATTCTCCTTGTTCCGCTTGAATTTGATTTCAACATTCCAATCTTCATTCTGCTCTTTTATTCAAATGGGGCACCAAAAGACAGCAACCAAGACCGGCGCACAAAAGTGCAGGGTTAATGGCTGTAAAAACTGAACTGAACTGAATGGTTGGTCGGCGAAACTGGAGGAAACGGGAGCCAACCGACAACAGTGACTTCTTTTTGACACTTCTTATCAGTTTGAAACACTGGGTCCCCTTTATTCATCGTATCAAGACCGAAAGAAGATAAATGTCGCGAGATTTTAACATTTCGTTTAATTCTCTCAATCGCTGACACAGAACAAACAAGCATATTAGATCCTAGTGAACGGACGTGTACAGTTAGACAGAGGCTATTCAGTTCAGTTTAGTTCTTTCAGCCATTAACCATGCACTTTCGTGTGCCGGTTTTGGTTGCCCATTTGGATAAAATAGTAGAATGCGGATTTTCTAATCCGCAGAGAGCAGATTTAAGCGGAANCCCAGCCATATCGCTCAGTGTCTCTAACGACCGGTGACCATGATCTCTGGGTCCCCCATCCAGGGAGCCTAACGGGACCTATGTGAGCCAGTCTCCTGGTCAGGGTTTTCATACTCTCATGCCAGGTCGTAGCTTGACCAACCTTCATTTTTTTCCAACCGCTACCTGCCTCGGCAAGCATCGCTCGCAGTGGCAACCTTCCTGGTGAGATGCGTAGCACATGTCTCAACCAGCGTAATCTATGGAGGTNTTTCTAATCCGCAGAGAGCAGATTTAAGCGGAAGGTAGCACATTTTCATAGACTGAAGTTACAAGAATAATGAGTAGATGCATGAGCGCCACTGTTTGCGACACCCAGCCATATCGCTCAGTGTCTCTAACGACCGGTGACCATGATCTCTGGGTCCCCCATCCAGGGAGCCTAACGGGACCTATGTGAGCCAGTCTCCTGGTCAGGGTTTTCATACTCTCATGCCAGGTCGTAGCTTGACCAACCTTCATTTTTTTCCAACCGCTACCTGCCTCGGCAAGCATCGCTCGCAGTGGCAACCTTCCTGGTGAGATGCGTAGCACATGTCTCAACCAGCGTAATCTATGGAGGTTGATCACTTTCTCTAGTGGACGACCGCGACTGCCTAAAACTTTACGCCTAACCTCAGCATTGCTAGTCCGGTTACCCCACCAGACACGTGCAGTGCTATGTAGACAGCGGTGTTCGAACACCGACAATCTATTTTCATCCTGTTCCTTTAGTGGCCAAGTCTCTGCACCGTAGAGCAGGACTGGCCGAACGGCTGCAGCATATACTCGACCCTTCACAGACAGCCGGATGAAGCGACGGCGACACAGATGGCTCAAGTTGGCAAATGCCAACCGAGCTTTCTGTACGCGCGCCGACACTTCGTCTGTGATGCGTCCGCCAGGTGAGATACAGCTGCCCAGGCAGCAAAATTTGTCTACTTTCTCTACAAATTCTCCGGTCAGGGTGAGGCTGGGGACTAAATCAACCCAATCTTGGAGCAGTATTTTACACTTTGAAGGTGAAATGTGCATGCCGAACATCGCTTCACTAGCACTCAAAGTATCCAGAGAGGCTTGCAACTTACCTGAATCTTCACAATGTCATCTGCATACTCTAGATCAGACAGCCTGCCACCTGGAAGTAAATCGATACCGCTATCCCTGCATGAGGATAGGGCTGTTTTAAGAATTAAATCTATGACAAAGTTAATTAGAAAAGGAGAGAGAGGGCAACCCTGTCGAACACCACTTTCCGTGGTGAACTCGGGTGAAAAAGTGCCGTAAGCTCGGACTCTGCTTCGACTATCATTATNTCTCGGGCACTCCCTTTAGGGAAAGTCAGCGCCAGAGTTTAGAGCGGTCGACTGAGTCGAAAGCCGCTTTTAGACCGAGGAAGGTAGAAATGGTGGGTCTACGAAAAGAGTGTCTGTGTTCTAGGATTTGACGAACAGTAAAGATGTGGTCGATACAACCTCGACTAGGTCTAAAACCACGTGGGACAGACAATTGACGGAGTTTGATCGCGGTGAGAAGTTTAGAGGCAATGTCAATTAAACTGATTCCTTTGTGGTTTTCACAAGAGGACCTCCGCCCTTCTTGTAAATCGGTATGATGACCGATTCACACCATTCAGTTGGAACCTATTTTATTTTCCACACTGAACGGAGGAGTTTTGTTACCTCCAAAACCAAGGCTAATCCTCCATCCTTAAAAACCGATGGGGACAGCCCGTCTGGGCCGGAAGTCTTATACCTTTTGAGATAACTTATTTCTCGGGTAACCTCTATTTCAGATGGAGGACTGATGTCAACTGGCAGTAGTTGCACAGTTGAATCGGATGTAGGGAGGTCTTGTGCTGATGAGGACCAGTTGAACTGAGCCTTAAAATGTCTTGCCCATCAGTCTAGACGACGTTGCTGAATATGGATCAGTGTGGACAGGGTCTATTATAATTAAAAAGTAGGTCAACACGGCAAGTGAACTGATTGGATCAACAACTTTTGGGCGCACAGAACGGGATTATGTAATCCGATTAGCCTCACTTATTGCCAAAAGTTTTGCATTACAGTTACGTAACAACGGTTTAAAAGAGGAAGCGGGATCAATCGTGTGTTTGGTTGTCATGACGTGTCTTGCAATTGATAACCCCGGGTTACGTGTGACCGCCTGATTACTGGGTATGGGCTGCGTCGTCGACTTCACCAACCAATTTAGAATGTGTTCGGCCATCCGCTGTGATAATTGACGGTTAGTTCTACCTATGTATGCGTCACTGCAGCTGTGTGAGACAGAATTGGATTGCCAACCATTGAAAAGATAAAACGACATGTTAACACCTAGCGGCATTTGTCTTTTTTCGATCTTGATAATTCTTATCAGATTAGAATGCTTAAACTAGTGTGTATGCACATATTGGACTATGTACTCTGTGTGTTGATCATAGAGGCTCGCTTTCTTTCCCTCCCTGGAAAAGGCCCAATCCTCCTTACACATTCGCATTTATTTTATGTGCACTGTGAGTTTGGCAGCGATCAGTGAAGTTCATTCACTGTATCCTGCTATTCGATAACGATGACGATGGTGGTTTCGCGTTCTTTTTCGGTCAGCCCGTGAAGTACATGTAGCTAGAGACCAGATCTAAACAGTGGACCGATAGTCGACGTACCAGCTAACCTCCTGTCTACTTCACCGAAGCTTAAACAGAAAGCGCAGCTATCGGATCAAAATCCCATCACCTTCTGATTCTTTCCTAAAAAATAGCAAGAACTAACTCGTTAGAACCGAGAGAAGACAGATACTGCAAGATGTTAATATTTCTTTTAATATCGATGTTATGAAAAGTTCAGTAGTCTCGGTGGGATTGATGAGAAATCCAGGGTCATCAATCGCAAAACATCTCATGACAATTGGACACATCGTTGACCCACATTTGTCGTTCAAGCCGTTGTTACGTAACATGACCCCCGAGGATCTTGGCGTTTAGCGAGGCGGTGCTAATCAAGTTACGTAACCCAATCTTGTGCGTACAAAAGTTTCTTACACAATCAGTCAGACTTCCGTGGAGTTAATTTCCCACTCCCGCTACCTTGACTATTGTCCGTTGAACCACTGCAGTTATCAAAACTTGCCTGAATAAATGCCAGATTGTTTTACGTTGTAACGACTGAAAAGATGAAAAGAAATGCTAATATCTCGCAATATTTATCTTCTCTCGGTTCTAACGAAGTGGATAAAGGGGACCGAATGTTTCAAGAATGAACTAAGCCCAAATCTGTCCTTGATATTTGCGAACATTACTAGCGATACAGAAACCACCTGTACCNTATCGACGCGCTTCTCTTACCGGAATGAAAGGGAGGTCGGGTCCAACGAACAGTAGAAACGTAATTTTGGTGAAGTGTTTGAACTTCAAGGTGATGACAGTTTGCTCTGAAGTGCTGACGTTCTCTTGAAACATTTTCGGTGAAAACGGCTAACCAGACTGGTTCACTGGAAAAAAAACGATCAAACGAATACTGAAAATTCGCCTGGAAGCCTATGGAAAGGTCTTTTCATCAGTTTGTCAATAAAAAGAAATGAGTTTATCCCACACCACTACTCACAAGTAACTGTGAGTTGAATGAGAAAGAGATGAGTCAAATTGTAATCCGAAAGCTGGGAAGAGTAACCAGTAAAACATTAGGCTTCAAATACGGAATGGAGATAAACTATCGAGGCTGACCTAACCGCACGATTTTTACCTGGATTAAGGAGCGTCACCTAAGGACGGACAGGATCATTACGCAATTAAAAATTAGGGTATTTGGTCGACACCAGTTTACACAACCATTAACCTTGCACTTTCGCGTAACGATTTCAGTTGCTGTCTTTCAGCCACCCACTCGGTTGACGATTAAGATTATTGGAAACAGGGAAGTCAGATAGACTGAGGTTAGCAAAGAAATTGAGTAAGTGCTCCAGCGCTACTGTGAACAACAATCAATCAAGTCAACATCGATTACACTGATAAGGTCCCCGAATAGGAAGCTTAAAACGACCTGGATGGGGACACCAAGCATTCAGTTGTTTATCGTGTCATTCTAACGAACACAAGGAAGTCCTAGTTATACCCGAGATCATTGAACTGAGGAAGTCAACCCTTGATCTCTGCATCCAAGCGTTTTTTGTGTAGTTAGTAAGCCATCGATCAGAACGGAATCAGTCTGTCGTCCAGTCACCCTTGGGCCGTAAACCACCCATATAACAAAGACGAGTTGACTTTATCAGTGTGTAATCTGTTTTCCAGTTTTGTTTATTGAAAAAGTATTGTAAATCGGTTCTCATAGCTCGGGTGGACTGAATTCCATTCCTCCGAGCTTGGCAATTTGTTTGCAGATGTTTCATCACCAGCCGAGGTGACATCATCAGTGCTTGTGAAGTTGCCCGTGAAGGAGGAATAGCTGCCACTTCATAAGCACCGATGACGTCACCTCGGCTGTTGATGAAACGCTTGCAAACAAATTGCCAATCTCGGCGAACAGACGAAATGGAGTTTTATCTGTCATCTATATGCAACATATACACACCGATACATTCAGTGATTAAATAGGATCGATGACGCGACCAGGTGCGGCATTTGTTGTTCTCGTGCTACGCATATGTCACTAACCTTCGGTGGACACATTCAGTTATCCCAAACTAACCTTGGTCTCACACTACTCATTCTATCCGGACAGTATGGCTTTTGATTTTCACAGTCATACGAGTATAATGAAAGTTTATTTCATGTTAAGACCTATCACACTTCATAGGCTTTAGTTCCAATCATCCGTTTATTCTCTATCGCTTGGTTTTGCGAGATTCAACGATGTACAACTGATCAAGGGATGTTTACCTACCTCTGTGTCTATAACAACAGTTAAGATATCGCCTAATATGAAGAATGAAATGTAAGCTGATTTGTCTTCGATGTCCTAAGATTCACGTTTAGCAAACCTGAATTTCCACACTATGTTCTCCATAGATTAGTGAGTTGGGTGGCTGAAGTGTAACACACAAAACAAATGCACGAAACTACAAGACTCATGGTAGTGCAAAGTGAACGGAACTCGCATCTACGATACCTTTCTGTCTGTGTTAATCAAGAAGGCAATTCTTTGGTTCATGATCAGCGGTCGAATGTACTTTTCATCGAATTCAAATAAAAAAGTTGTCTGCGCCCAAACAGTGCAGTTTCACCAACAGTGCCCCCGTTAGATGGATGGGATCGTTATGATCTGTCACAGTGGATAATCACAGCCTCCTAATTTGATAAACGAGACTGGCCAGCATCAATGCCCGCGGGAACATTCATTCTGTCCTAAAGACTTCCATTCATACGACATTTGGATTTCATCATGGTTACTTATTTTAATTTTTTCTGTCCTACCGAATTGGGGGAGAGACCAAGCTTCAAAATCGGTGTGGGCTGAGGGGTGTAAATGAAAATGAGTGCAAGATGTTCTTTCGGAAATTCTTGAGTAGTGCTGCAGTTCCAAACAGTGAAATGCTATCACTGAACTGGACCAAAGCCTACACTGTTCATAGAAATCATAGAAGCTCCATTCTGACATAGTCATGGAACATTACCCGTGAAGTGTGCACAAATACTGTACGCTCTTCAGCGCGAAATCTGGTGGTAGAAAGACATGGATGATGTTACAGTAGTAAAACCTGCTTATGTGCTCAGATACGCTGCCTGGGATATGTGATACGGACCATGGATAGGTTTCCTCGGCATATGCATTTGGGCGGATATCGGTAGATAGAGGAAATCCTACGACGATCAGCTGTGGAATTAGCCAAAGACAACAAAAAGCTTACTCGCGAGATGGTTATGTAAACCGGTTTAGACTACTTGACCGGAGTTCAAGTTACCGGTTGTCCACGATAGGAAAGGACAAGAAACACTCTTTAACAGTGGGTGGTGACATTCACATAGTAAATGCGTTTTGTCACCTTCCTTTTTACGCGAAGCGAATCGAACCCCGATAGCGGTTCAGAGTTCACTGTTATGTAAATCGCAGTGCCGCCTTTTCAAATCTTGAACATACTTCCAACCTCGATGTACCATAGACAGTCGACATTCTCTGTGAACATGAGAATTTCCTCCATTTCAAGCTCAATTATTGATAAAGTTTGCCTTCGCCATTCCCACACTGAATCCAATTCCAAAGCATGAGTGCGTAAACTTGTTTTGGATACTATGTTCAGGTTTATCTACTCAAATAGCAGTGTTGTTAAAACTCATTGGGTTGACAGTTCCGGTATTCTTCTTAACAGTCGTTCATAGACCTGCATTTTTCGCAGTGTAGTTAACTACAAAGCTGTCTTTTGTTCATTCAGAAACTAAAATATCCTCTTCCGACACCAAATTTTGTCGGAACAGGCAGTATGTTGCATGATTTATGTCCCGAACAATTTTGCTGTACTTCGTTCAGTGCGTTTCACAGAATTTGAACGAATATAGACAAGGGTTTTGTGCAGAGTAAATGAACACCTGTTTTGTACACGTGATTTCCCGCAGGACGCGTCAGTTGAGTTGCAGCCAAATCGTCCTGGATATGAATTGTGCCATGTTGCAACACTGATTGTCCGATCGCCAGATCGCCATCTGGTAGGAATTGAATAATAACTTACATATGATTTTATAAACCTTTAGTGGATAGGATCGCTCTCCTTGTGAAAATTTCAGCTATTGTTTTTTGGTGAATCCGTTGTTACTTTAACTTGATCCACCAAACGTATTATACTGCTTACCTTTATAATGTGATTGGTGCTTCCGCCATCAAACGTCACCTATTGAAACGGACCGATCACAACTCACCTCCATCCCTTTCTCATCCATTAAATCACCGGGTGACAATGGAGGTTTCAGTGGGAGTGAGGTTTGCCTATTTGTCTCTTAGTCGTTGATCGAGCACCGCTTATATTAAATAAAATTCGGTATCGACAATGTGTGGATCGATAATCCGATGACCATACTCAAGCGTAAATGTGGCAGATGATCGCCAATTTGCTTAAACAGTGATTGTTGAGTTTGGTTTTGTCGATCCGTGCAACTTCATTCTTATTGGTACCTGATGTATTACTTTAATTGCAATTAGTTTTCGATCCGAGTTGCTGATCGCTGTGATTGAGACTTATTTATCGTATTTGGGTTTTAGTATCACCCGCACTTATTCAGTAGGTCACATTGACTGATAATGAAGATTGTTCAAAGGTATTAGAAAGCTCGGCGAATAGGTAAAAACCTAATCTACTACATCCAAACCAATTTGGCTGTTTATGGAGAAATCGGTTCATTCCGAATGAACTGGTGTTGCGATAAACCTATTTCAATTAACAACACCTGGCACCCGAAACACCAACCACTTTAAGAGGGTTAACAGTAGAACACGATTGGTGAATTCACTTGAAATTCCAACTGATTTGCGTGAATTTACAGCATTTTCACTTGGATTCGCAACGGCTTCATGTGGGATTCCTGAGTTAAAACGGTTTAAATGATGAATTTACTGATGTACATCCTTCCATTGTTACTACCTATATGTAGCTCAAAAGTATTTGAAGATTTAACTTGGTTTTATGAGTCATGAATTACACAAAGGTGTTCCCAATACAACCGTGGCCATCTCAAATCATGCACGAAGAACGTCACATCCTTAGCTAAGTTTGTTCCTAGTGTGCTCCAAAATATCTACTAGCTTCGTCTTACATTGCATGCTATAGCTTAGCCTCATCTCGTTTTAAAGAAGATCTTCCAAATTGGGACTTGTGTTTTTCATTGTAGGTTGGTTAGCAAGTCAGGAAATTCTGTGGTCACGTTAAAATAATCGATTTTGCACTCATGAGCGCTAAATAACAACAATTACCCGTCACTGCTGTCGGGTATTATGATGCTCTCCCTGACGATGGTCTACTCCTGGATGGTTTTTGCTGTTGAGTGACAGTGAATTCAAACTCGAAGTACCGCCAGTTATCAATTCAGTGCCCTTGTTATATGTTGTTAGATCTCTGTTGAAAGATTGACAGTTTCTCTCCCTGACAAAAGCAGTTACCGAGACGTTTTTCATATTATTATGTTTGTAAATACATACTTGTGGTTGACATTACTACAGGAAATAAAAACACCTTGCCAGCCCGGAATTCGATAAAGCACACATAAATATTCCGCTCGAATTAAGACCACTCGTGTCGTATGGTCCTTTAATCGCAAGATCCAGAACAGAGAAACAAAGTTTCAGTGATCTATGTACATGAAGGTAGGTCGCTCAGCTTGAGGGGATACACTCCGGGAAGATATGCGATATATAAATGGGGTGGGGGAGTGGGAATTTGAAACAAGAAAAAACGTGAACAGAGTCGACGAGATTGTCCGTGCCAGTGTCGGAGTTGCACAAACAGAGACAACCCAGACAAAATCCCATGGACTCATTCACTAGCTCATCTCGGTCCGTAAAGAAACGTGTGTTCTTTTTCTTTCAGTTTTGCCGAATTCTACTCAATAAATGGGTAGCTTCGGAAGGAATAGAGGGCAATGAGTGGATGAGTGGAGGGATTTCGAAATGGGAAGATCGATTGTGAATGAGTGAATGTATGAATGAATGCATGAATAGATGGACAGATGGACTGGATTTATACCGATTCGCAAGAAGGAAGATCCGAAGTGAAAACAAACTGGTAGATAGGGTAAAAGCTGCAGGTCATTCTTTTTCGAAGTCAGATGAACCATATTGGAGTGGAAGTAGTCTGAGGTGTTTGGTATTCTCAAAATGAATATAGATCAAATGCTCACCCACATATGCGCATACATATATGTAGTGTATAGTACAAATTATTGAAGAAAAAGAGACAAACGCGTCTTCGATCGCGGTGGCCTGGTGGGTTTATCGAACTCTCTTGGTGACAGGCACTGTTCGTTCCATCCTATTTTCCCCTCTACTCACCGTATGAATCTCAGTGATATTTGGCTGAAGCACGTGTTTGTTTCTATGGCTGTGTGTGTGTGTGCGTGAGCGCGCGCGCGAATGTGCGTCTTATCGAAATCAAATTTTGAACAAACAAAGTTTTCGTTTCTGTCAGTATCATACCGGTAATTCGTGACTTGAATGAACCACTCATGTATGTGGATGGAACATCGATCCAGGTAGAATGGGCATTAACCAGTCGAGGAGGGTTTCCGCAAGCCAATGAATTCCGTTTTGTTCTTCAGCGGGCGGATGAAATATACTAAGCCATTGACTGAGCTTATACATCCATTGCAGTGGCCACGTGATGAAGTATGACAGGTTTGGATTAGAGAAGTAAGCAAAACAAGAGACCACCACATCATCTACAATAACCGACCCGGTATGAGTGAGAGGGGCGTATAACCCAATCAGTTCGTTGGAAGACCCACCCTGTCCGCCAGGGTCATCAATGTATTCCGTGTGTAGAACAATACCTTCAGAGAGGGACTGATTCGGAAACATGGAAGAGATCATAATGACGCTACCTTGTTGCAATGTGGATGCGAACACGGTTTTTATCTGTTCAGTAGGCCCAGGTTTGATGTAGATCAAGTGGTCAGGGGTAAGGTATAGCGACATATTTTGTTTTCCGTTTGACATGGGCGCATTATAGATCACGCGGAGCATTGGGCTCCAGGCATGTTCGTCGCGATGCAAAAAAGCTACAATTGGTGTGAATTCCATCTTGCCGGTGATTAAATTTTGGCTGAGGACGCGATCCCCAATTTTGAGTTCATCCACCCGGATCGATAGTCCGTTTTCCAGGCGGAATTTAGCTGATCTCGGGAAACATCCAAACCATTGTGAGGTGATGCTTGCATCTGAAAGTGGGAACATGGATAGAGTGATAATCAATTTGGCGTTTTTCAATAATGAACGATTTTACTTTTTGCTGATGCTGGATGCTCTTGCTATTCATCGTTGATGAAGTTAATGCCGATCTATTAATTCTGGTTATAACGTTATACTACTTGTACATATTGTAGTAGCGTGATTCTAGGAAGTAGAGGAAAGTGCGACACCTAATCACGATGTTGGACGGTTGAGGTCGGTGTGGTTTGTTGACTAATGAACCTCAAAGCGAATATGAATTATATTCACATCAATTTGGAATTCTTTAATAAAGAGGTAGACCTATCATTCATGCTGAAATTTCTCGTCAACACAGCAAATAATGGAATGCATGACAGAGAGGAGGCGAGCTCTGTGGTACTATTGAGACAAGAGATTTGAAATAAAGAATCCGGAAGTAAGACACACTAAAGTCCTTGACCACTCACAAATGCAAGTGCCGCATGATATGTAAGGAAAATTTGAGGGGAACCTCAGATACTCTATGGTATTCCGCTACTTATACTATAGTTCTTGAGAGAAGTATAAATTACATTCACAAAACAATAAATTCTTTTGAACTATCGAATTCGTCTCAATTCCAATCGGGTTCAAGTAAGACCCCAAATCTCATCTGTTTCAATATTTGCAGTTATGCCTCTTTAGGTGTCACTTTAGGGCAGAAATTGATCAATAACCGACACCAGTTCAGGCATTTTTGTCCCAGTGGCTGGTAACAGAATAAGAGCGTGGTGCTTCGGGTGTACCATCAACGTTACCTGATAGCAGTAACAAATTCATCAGTTATTTATTCAAATAATGGAACGCATGTTTCAAGAAAAAAATCGTACAATATGTTTATGCTATGTCATATT
>UZAN01044695.1:0-10485 GCA_900618425.1 Echinostoma caproni | reverse complement strand
TAAATTCACATAAATTAACGATAGCAAGTTAAAAGGTACTAACCCACCCCCAGTTTCTTTGCAAGACCCAGGGTTGTCCGATTGTTGTTTATGAGGTGATTTAGTCATCGATCACTTCGATATCGATTACTTTTATTCGCATCGTAACTGGCATCCACTACCAACCCCATGCTCTGATGTTTCATACCTCATCTATTTAATGAGAGGAATTTAAAAATAATTTTGGTGTTACCAGCATCCGATTCCACTCTCCATGAACTAACAAGCAACTGAGATTGTAGACACACCGTACCATTGATAAGATTTATGATGATGGGTTCATCATATTATGTATGACCCGTTGATTGTTTTCTACAATAGTCAAAATGATCTCGAGAGTTTGAATTGCCCAAATAAAATGAACTATCAGGAATTTCGAACAGATGGACACTCGTCAACGGTTTCTCATAGACTGTCCTTTTTTATCACAAGCAGAAAGTGGCCGAGCGCGCTCTTCTGTCACGACGAGTACTGTGCACACAGAAAGTGTGGGCAGAGTGTTTATCGGTTTTGCATAGAAACAAGGAATGAATTTGAACAGAGAAGTCAGAGAACTGACTTCGTTGTTCAAATTTGTGACGGAAAAACAGTGTTTTAAGGAATGAATTGTTGATTAACTAGCCTGCCTTATTGCTGTTATGTTGAGAGGAAAAATTAAACAGCACTACTGTCTCACAGTTTTCTGAAGACACTTCTTAAAAATGATTCGTTTTGCACGCGAAACGGTCGCTGTAGATGCTCCCTAACGATCGACCTCGAGAGTACAGATTGTGCTGGTATCAGTCAGAAAGAGAAGAAGCAGTGCGGGCGGTTAGATGATAAAACATTTGCGAAGGGTCAACAGTGAGACAAACAGCTCAATTCAGAGGACAAATGAAGGTGACCTTTGTTTGTTTGAGGCAAACCACATCCTTCGAGAACGGGGGTATAATTGTGGAATCACAAACTCCGGATTGATTGAAAGGATTGCAGAACGCTGTTTGCAAGAGTGAAGGTAGGAATCACATGTGGATACGCTCGATAAGAATGAAAACACCAAGTAAAAGCTATAAAGTGTCATTGTAAATAACGGCGATATAGGAGGAGGTAGGGTGAAAAATCACAAGATCGAATAATATGTATTGCGAAAGAATCAAACAAATTTTACACTACCTTAAATAAACCAAAATTTCGACCTAGATGTGGTGCAACAGCTCCTCCGACTGGGATGTTAGATGCGGAGGTAAAAGACTCCGGATATAAGAGTGATAAGTGAAAAAAAATATATATATAATCACGGAACTTCGATTTACGCTAACGCCATGCATGAGATCCTAACACTATTCGCCGTGAAGACGCGGTCAGTGAGGGAGGTTTGAATCAGGCAGCCGGAATTAGTGGACAGTTTAAAAGTGATAGGTCGTGCCAATTTATCTTGCAAAACCCGATCAAATGTGGAGGCAAATCAGATTAGCCTACTTGATCACTGAAGACGAAATGTTGAATACAGCATATGTTTGATACTTTAAGCCATATTGATGGGCATTTAGCACAGTTCAATTTTCCTAGTATAGTTTTGATGGTCATTATTCACCGCTTCTAGGATTTATCCAAGTTCCGAATAAGGACAAACGGAATGATATGTTCTGGTGACAAAACCATTGTGTTAAAACAGAAGAAAAAATGAACAATTTTCCAGTTTTCTGCACTTCATAGTTTTTCCGGACGGACCTTGGATTGCTTTCAGTTTCCGCTTACGCGGTTCGTGGCTTGATAAAAGATGTCAGATGGATAAATCTTACCGAGTGTATATCTGGGGTGAAAGCGCGAAACCCCTGCTGGGTCATCGGACTGAGAACAGTGTTGATGGAGGCAGTTAGAAGAGAACAATACAACTTCTCGGGGAATCCGTGACCCAACCAAAAGATGAGTTGATGATAGAACAAATGAGGAATACAAATTACTTAAGCTGCTTTACAGTGGACGAAAATGAACGGTTTTCGCACGGGAAAAGCCGACCGGGTTCACATCTTCTGGATTGCTTTCGAACATTTATTTTTAAGGATGGTTGATGAAAATTGGACAATAATCGAATATTTTTTCAGTGCCACTATCCGAGAACGTATTCAGCGGGGCCGGCAGCGAAAGAGTAACGGGAAGATAAATAAAAATACAAAATGTAATAAATAATTCTCTCCATGGATGTAAGTAATATTAACCAAAGCAGAAGCTTATGATCTTCAATACCGTTTCACGGTTAACTCAAAAGTTGATGATCAATCACAGTTTTCTTATACTACACTTGAACAGGATGCTAAGTTTGATAATGAATTGCAGCTGAAAATTATTCTAATCAATCATAGTCAATTAAATTAGGCTCTTTGTATCCAAGGCAGGGAAGGGGAAGTGGTTTTCAATATTTGTAGTGAATTAAAGCAGACGGAAGCGCTGCGTGCACAAGCTGAGTTGAAGATGAAAAATATTGCTAACAAAATAACTAGCGCAACCAAACCATCCTCAAGTAAACAAATGAACGGAACACCATCACCAGAGTACTGAGTTAGGAACAATGAAAACGAGTACAGTTGTAGTAGGGGAATAAAGTCCGGTATGGAGCAAAAATGCACAGGAGTTCTTTATTGCAAAATCATACTTATGAAGGTGGGTACGGCAGTGCAAATTAAGGTCTACTGTCCGGAAGCTGAACGGGTAGAAGAGAGAGGAGGGAAGATGGTAATCAATAAATACAGTACGAACTGGATCACCGTGAAATAAAGAGCGACGTAGGTGACTCTGGATCGTGATGTGGAGAACTGATGTAGCCTTATAGGTGGCGATTGCTAGTGAACATGGCTGACCCGCGTGTCTAAGTAAAATCAGACTGGATATAAACTCGGTGACCATGTCGTATACGATTAACAAACCGACGACCGCAGTAATGGGATGTGGGATACTTAAACGCATGTGTTCCTTACAGATCGCTGATGGTAAAAACGAAAAGAACGGCTTGGTAACAAAGTACTTAACTATAAGGCCCAATTAGAGGGTAAAATGTCCCATTCAGACGGTTATAATTAATGCTGGCTTGACCTTAGGCTCACTGATCAAATCAATGTTTTGTCCGTAAAGCTCACTAGAGATTGACATCATATGAATGATATGAAGTGAAATGTATATGGATCGAAAATCTATATTCGTCGATAACTCAGGATTAAAAATAGGACGGCAAAACTGGTATGTAGTTTTAATGACTAATTCACAAACCGCATTAATACCAACGAATTTTAGTTCAGTCTAGCGCACTAGTTTAAACAGTCACGCTGTATTCCGCCTAAAACAAAAAAATTATGTTTGACAAAAATCTTTGTGATGATCGACAAATAGCATTGAACGGCTGTTTCGTCCACTTTGGAACTCGTCAGCAGTGTGTACTTGTCGTGTTCCTGTCAGGACTCGAACAGCGAGTCTTCCGGCTGGTATTCAACACCTTAAGCAACTTAGTCGACGCTCCTCACCCTGTGCGAATGGCTCAATCAATTTGGACAACCAACGTCTGGATAAGCTCGTTCACCATCTAGATTGATTGAGCCATTCGCACAGGGTAAGGAGCGTCGACTGTGTTGCTTAAGGTGTTGAATACCAACCGGAAGATTTGCTGTTCGAGTCCTGACAGGAACACAACAAGTATACACGAGACCCAAACTGGACGAAACAGCTGTTCAGTGATCTTTGTCTATCATCACAAAGATTTTGATCGCATTTAAATGTATTGAACCAGTGAGGAATTAACAATCTCCCAAGGAGTGAAATGCACACTCCAGATCATCAATACTGGCTGGGGCCTCTGAAAAACCGAGTGGACTAATCCAAAAATCAGTCATCTAACTTTTGCTTGACTCTTCTCAAGACAAGCATTTGGATTAAAAGTGCTTTTCTACGAACTGTGAGAATTTTAGCTTCAGACGTGATCGGGGATGATCAGTGCTGATGGCTTTACCAATCAATGACTGTGATTTCTTCGATTTATTCTCTCAAACAGTTGTCAGGTTTTAAGTACCGCTGTAAAAATTGTCTGACAAAATGTTTCTCCATACTTATTGCCAGAAAACTGGCGTATGCGTTACACTGTAAGTCCACGTCATCTGTTTCTTTTATTTCCGAAACTGGGTTATGGCGTCGGTTACTAGTTAGTATGTTAAAAAAATGTATTTTACTCCCTAGATATACTTGATTTCCAGTCCCAATGGAGTTGGAACACTATTTTTTCAAACCATTAAGGGGTTTCTCAAAAAGTTACCCTCTTGAAAAGTAGTTGTCGTTTAATGAACCTACCGGTGGCTAAATGGACTCATCGTTTGAACTCAAGGAAAAAAGATGATTAAAATGTTTGTGACATGCAATGAACAAGACTAGTTTCCGGTCACCTGTTCGTCCTGTAGAGCAACGTGCAACCATATTTTTCACATGGATTTGGCAATCTGCATCGGATCCAATGAAACGCACAAAACTGTACCTTTTGTCTCCAGTTGTTACTCTCTTTTCTCTCCAACAGAGGGTGGTGATAGCCTGGGTGATGGGACCAAATTGTAATCGCGCATCTGGAAGTGGTTTGATCCTTTCCATGTTTGCGCTGTATAGAAGCCAGATGTGTTTGGACTCCATCATGTTTAAGTGGCGCTTTCTAAGCTCTCCACCCAGATTCCCACACTCCCCACCCCACGTACAAGAAACTGAGATACATGTGGTGGTAACGACATGGTGAAACGGGTAACCGAATCCAATTGAACACAATTCTGGGTGGTCTTCGGTGGACGGCTGATACCATGACCCCGAGGGAATAACAGTATTTGCAATTTTTAGGCCGGACAGAGTGGGTCTAAACCGGAATTCTCGGTGTCCGGCTGATCGGTCGCAATACTTGTCGGAAATCATGTATATAATTGAGCAATAAAATGCTGGAAATCGGTGAGTGATGCACAAGATACGAAATCGTCATGCAATGCGATTTATATCCACAACAATTTCTCTATCCCACTGATGCATTACTGTAAACAATTCAGCCAATGCGCAAGTTTTTCTCGCAGTAAGTCTCAGAATAAAGCATTTAATCAGATTTGAGAGAAGGCTATATTTGCGGGTACATATTTCCTCCGTTAATGACGATCGTATCAATAATAAACACAGTAATCTTCGTCCGGCGTTATGTGAATCATTCTCAATGTCACATACGGAAGAAATCGGTATTCGGTCAAGAAACACTAACATGAGATTGAGGACATTGAATTTTTGGTGAACACCGCTACCAGCATGAATCCACGAACTTGACGCGATCTGTACCATAAGAATGTGAACAAGTAATGTGTATTACACTCAGATATCCCACATGGAATGGCTTCGGATTTGCATCCGGATTCACAAATCAACGGATAGAAGGGTTTACACACACATGGATCATGAAGATGACTATCCTGTCCATTTGATAAGCAATGCATGAAGTAATGTATTTGACTCGTTGAGATGAGGAAAGCAAACGTTTGAACAGAGCACGAGCCGTGTGAACCTTGCATGACAAACAACTGATGGCTTGTGGATTAGATACCTCCCTAAAACAGGTGTCATTTTATTCCCAAATCTTTAAGCAGACCATTGGTTAGGGCGGAAAAAATCAGCCCCTATCACTGTTGTTCTTGTTACCTTTTGAGTCCTAATAAGAATTGTCCTTTTGAATTAACGTTCAAGTGCCAAATCGAAAGTTAGGTGGTTACGTGTGATCAGTATCCTTTAGAAATATTGTCAGAAGCTGGATTCAGAACACCAGTGATTAAATGGAATGGTCTTAACAAGTCACAAAAGACCGAGTTATCTCCTTACAAAGATGTCATTTGCATTAGCATTCACTTGCGATTTTCCCATAACTTGCTAGTATTGAAAGTATTGTAAAATCCGTAATTACGCGTGGACGTTGGTACGGGATTAGTGAATTTAGTTTGATTGATCGTCCTCTTAAGGTTTCACTTCCACGTATGATCTTTAATTCACAGAGCTGGTTGACACGTGCAGACGCACAGACCCGCCTAGCGAAACATCCGGATCTAAATTCCGTGAAGTTACGGTGGGTATGGATAATGCTGATGAACTCTAACTAGAGTGGAACTCGATTCTGTTATTTCCGAGTTTGATGATTGACTGGATGAACTGAGGATTGTGCCAGAACATCAGGTTTGATCATCTGAATCAATATTGTATAACTGTTCTAACTGTTCATCCCGGAGAATCAAAACAAAACCAGTAATATGGAGTAAAATAAGCCCGATTGCAAACTATAACTGTTTATTGGATTTTTTCATCTATCTCGGGAATGGCTATTTCTGACAACGCCTCCGAAAGCCTCAGTATGGTCGGGCGGGAGGAGGGTGTCTCGGATTGCGGCTGATCACCCCGCTTTTGCACCTAGAGAAATGCTCTCATACGACCAGCCGTCTCAAATAGCTTCAACTGGAAAAGCCCTACTCACCGCCTTCTCGTGGCGGAGGTGTTTTCCCACCAAACTGAGAGGACGAAAAGCCAACATCTGAGGATATAACCGGGTCTGTGAAACACAGGCAGTTCACCTAGGGGAGTTGGATATAAACCCTGACTCCAAACCAACAAAGAACATGTGTAAGTACCACGCGTACACTTTTCCAATCCTGGTAGTGGTCACCGGCTCGATTGGTATCAAGGTGCATTGGGCACGTTGAACGTTTGATCCCATCCAAAAGGCGTAACATTCGATGAACTGTACATCGGCCCCAATAGATTTCGATTTTCATACACCGTCCTGCTGCATTTTGGTCCAGGATTTGGCTAAACAAAGGCTCCGGTTGTGAATTCCCCAAGAAAAGTTACTTGTCTTGGCCTGGGCAAACTGGCGGTATTTCGCCTCTGAGCAAATCGTGAACCTTTTTCATTTTACAGAGGTTATTGTATTATTATTTGTTTCACAAAGCTATTGAAAGCTTGCCTACCAACTCTGATCCACCCGCTGCACTCTTTTCACCTCCAGTTAAAAAGGAGAAGTATTCCCAAAAGATTGTTTCAGTTTTAGTTTTTACAATCATTAACCATGTCCTTTCATGCTGTGGTTTTGGTTGCTGTCTTTTGGTCGCCCATTTGGATAAAAGAGCAGATTGAAGATTGGAATGTTGAAAGCAAATTCAAGAGGAAGATAGAGAATTCATATAGAATTATGTAAAGATAATAATGAATAAATGCATGAGAGCGACATCCAACTATATCACTCAGTGTCTCTAATTATCGGTGACCATCATCGTGAGGTCCCCAGAATGATTTGTTTGGTATACAGTCTGTACTCAGACAAGAGCAAAAAGTCTTTTTTGGACAACAATTAGACGAAATAGTGCATCTCCAACAGTAGAAATACTGGACAAGCTACGAAGTCTACTTCTTAGCGTGTACCATTAAGTTCACCGATTACCAGTCCATTCCAGAGTGCAATAGCCGGCGTAAAACCACGGTGAAATCAACCAGATTAGCGTAGTTGTACATAACGACAGGCACACACAACCCGGGGATATCCACGTAGCGATGCGCTGTTTGCGGATGAAAACTGATACATTTCCTGAAATGTGATATGCTTTCTGTCAATCTGCACTCAGCTTGATTCACCGGTCTCTCGGTTTTCATTTTTTCAACAACTACGAGCGCCGCCATCATCACCTAATTTTGGTGGTAGGCAGCTGTGTTTTCCTCCGGTTCAGTAACACGCCTAACTTAGCGGGGCTTTACGTGGCTTGACACTCCAAGTCCCGGGGATTAGATTACCCGTTTTCATCAATGAACAGCAGATTTTTGTGATAATGGAGTCTAACCCGTTTACTGTTCATCATAAAAAAATGTGCAATAAAAATAATCAATCTGGTCAATATTTGCATTAGAATTGTGTGACATGCCTCACTAAGAGAGCATTAGGAAATCTACATTCCGAGAAGCTAGTCTTATTACAACCGCACCGTGTAATAACCCATATGTGCTCTGCAAAGGTGAAAGAGTAGCTAAGTTATAACCTAGCTCACAGAGCCCAGTTGTGCTGCAATATGTATGGATGAAAATGTAACAGTTTTATCGGCTGAGTAGTACAATTACTTTACTTCAGGTTCTGTGCGCGATCGAACTTGACAGAGTGGTACTGTGAGCTCCAACTTTCCCGTTCACTTCTTCTCAGTTTTATTGTGGTTGAATTTTGTTCTAAAATCGGAACAAATGTTTTTTAAAAGTAAATTGTCATATTCCCTTTTCTCAACCTCGCATGTATATCCACTTTGTCCCACGGACAACAGAAGACGTGTAATCAAATAGCAATGTGACCAGGCTAGAGAGGGGGAAATACAAACGTTTCTGGGGATTCCCGTAGGTTGAACTATCTATCAACAATATTTAGTAGTTATATCGTTCCAATCACCGATGTTAGTGAGTAATAACACTTTCAGTCTCTTTTCTTCTCAGAGCAGAAAGCACCGTATCAGCGGAGCAAATGAAAACCGATCAATAAAAACTGTTTATCAGGGTGCCTTCCGGGTCCTTCTTTAGAACGGATCACATCCCATCCATCAGTAAAAATCAACTAATCAAAATAATGAAATGAATCCAGATTAGACACTTTCTTTTAGTGCCAATCGGATATCATGGATACTTGGGTTTGTGTGCTGTATTCTTGTGTGGGTTTCACTCCGTGGGATTTTATTCATTCTCTGCTTGTTATTGCATTTCAAACGTGATAAGAGTTTCGGCTTGGTGGCAAACGGAGAGCACACTAAATCGTTGTTTCATCCTTGTCGAGAATTATCACACGCAAGCGTAGTATTTTTGTTTCCTTGTCGGGGCGAATTTTCTGACTACGCACTGCTGACAAGCCCCACCCAGCAGAGACAAAGAAGCTATCCAATGCTGCTTCTTGCTTTTACATACAAAATTGCATCATCTTTCGAAGTTGGAAGAAAATGAAATATCCTCCGCCGAAAACGTTTACGGATTTATTATTATCATCATTATTAATATTATTACTTTTATTATTATTAGTAGTAGTAGTATTTTCAGAGCCGATCATCATTCGTTACCCTTACTGTAACAGTGGGTGCGAGATCAAGAAAATTTTATTCTTTGGGGAATCGAATTACATTACTCTATGGCCAAACCATTGCACATGACGTGTGTATTTGTGTGGCTACTACCTGGCTGATCATAGCAGAGTGCGAACAGCGTAAAGAAGCATCTGACGGGTATTCCGAATCTACTTCCAGGATGTGCTTTCAACTGTCCTGTTCACACACACGCACACATCAACTTAGTCCCCCTTTTATTATCCATTGAATGTTTTCTTGGGTGTACTGCATTTAGTGGTACCTCCGACTTGAATTTTCCCGGCGCAATTCCATACGATTTACGCTCTGATTTTGGGAAGCATGGAAAGGTAGATAAATGAGAGCAAACGAAGCACTTAGGACATGTAAATCAAGAAAATGTAAATTTTTTTCATTTCCCTGTGATAAAACAATAATATTGAAGGAAAATATCGCACTGCTGTCAATTTAACCTCTCCTTGTATATGTAGAGAGCAAACAAAGAGTAGGTGCAACTAATAGTGAAGGACGATTGATCCTCATTAAGCCTGTCGGATGCTGTATCAAATTCCCCCAAGCAGTGTGTATTTTCGGGAGCCGCTATTGAAAACGTTTTGTGCAACTGAAATAATATGAGAACTTTTTCCGACATAAACAGTTCCTGTTTAACACCACGGATTTACCGTTCGAGGCCTTCACGTTCCAGGGACAGAATATTTGGTGGTTCAACGCGTCTCCGTGAGCAGAGAATTTTCAAAGTAAGGGCGGAAGAAGTATTTGTTCAGTGATCCGTTTTGGAAAATGCGTAAAAATTATATAATCATTTAATCTTAAAAACGATTATTGCATTAGCAGGGTTTTTCAAAGAATAATTAATGAATGTAGAAATTATTCTTTTTTAAACCGAAGTTTGGATTTTTATTTTGGTTGGGTGAATAAAATATAAATGTCATTCTCCCTCCACTTTTTATGGCACAACAATCATTCTACAGTTTGATCTACTGGTTCTTGGGTGGGCTTTAAACTTATAGCAGGGCGGTCCATTTTTGCTCTCCGGCCAGGACCCATTAATGCGTGCCTTTTGTGCCCCATTTTATGCAATTAATATATGCCGGAAGCAAGCGCTTTGACTATCCGCATACACTCCATAAAGGCAGATGTTACTCATGGTAGTTTAGTTCGGCTATGCGGAGGCGAACAGGCCGATAGATGATTATCCATTCGTTACAGATTGATTTGACCAAACAACCTACATTGAATACAGTGCTCGATTTTTCCGGGAGCATATGTTTTCTTTCATCTACAAAATCAGGCGCTGGCATCAGGCAAGACGAAACAATCGGAGCTA
>UZAN01044694.1:13887-24140 GCA_900618425.1 Echinostoma caproni | reverse complement strand
AGTTGATTGAAGAGTGCCAGGCCTCGAGAAATTCTCTGGCGTGTTTTGATCGGGCTTGGTCTATAATTTTCACTAATTTGAAGTCAAACTGATGTCCTTCTTGAGTTTCGTGTAGGGAAATGATTGATAGTGGGTAATGTTTCTTGACTAGCGATTGGTGTTAACGGATCCCTGTTTACCGTTTTTCCAGTTTGTCTGATATACTGTTTTGGGCAGTTCTTGCAGTTTATTTTGTAGATAACACTGCTCTTGTCCTTCTCCACTGTTCTCTCCTTCGGTATTTTTAGGAGTCTCCTTCGACAGGCAGTCGGTTTGTGGGCGACTTGAATTCCATATGATCTCAGTAGTCTGTCTGTCATTTCCGAAACGTCCTTGATTTATGGCAGGGTTGTTGTTGTTCCCGATTCTCCGTCAGTTGTTTCTTTCTTTCTTTGAGTTAGAGTCCTTTCTATGAAGTTACGGGTGTCAACAGTAAATTCTACGGTTTGTAAACGAGTGTACATCTGATCTGAGGGTTTGAACCCTAATCCATATCGCACAACTATCGAGGATTATGAATTTCAATAAATGGAACAAAGATATGTTCAATTCATGTGTCGTTGGTTCCAGTTGTTAATCCCAAACCTAGTGGCACAGATGTGCAGCGTTTCTGCTCACAACTCGAGGCTTAAGCGTTCCACCTCCAGCAGTGGAACAAAAATCAAATATACGGATACCGAACCCCAGGACGAATGGAACAACCTTTGTGTGAGTTTTGTTGTCCACTGCACGAAATTCCTCCAATTTATGAAGTAACGACAAACCGAATCAGCTTAAAAAACTCTATCCTTCTCCAAAGTTGATATTTTTAATGATTTTGTTCTATTCATCTAATCTAACTAACAATAAAGCTTGGTCCAACAAAGTCATTAGATGGGCAACAATAGTCCTCATTGGAGAGAGAGAGAGAGATGAATCGATAGATGCGCAAGTAATAAAGTGGCACACGGGTGATAAATAAACTACAGGTCTAATCGAAACTGAAGAAACGGGTCCCTGTTAAAAACTCCTTTGAGCTCGTATAGACAACAGTATTCATATTGAAGAACATTATTTTCCAAATAATAATAAACAAGCCTTGGTGAGTCTCTATAGCAGTGATTTTATTGATTCGTTTGTACTCAGCAGATGGACTGGTTCACAGTGTAGTGGATACTCCCATTTCATCAGTATTGGTAGACCTAGACCATGATGAACTAAGAGATAACTGAAGAGAATAGAACAGTTTTTATTACCAACAAACTAACATTGATAATAAGCAAGATGTAAAGCTTATGTATACTAATAGTCGATTGTTCTTAAGGACTTTTTCGAGTCTCTTCGAAATCAAATCCACCAACTTTGTTATGACGTCATTTTCTATTCTGTGCTCCATTACGTATCGCACTTTTGCTTCCAATGTTAAATGTATAGGTAGCTCATTGACCTCTTTCTTCGAAACAGAAAACAGATTTTCAATCATGTTGAAATTCGGGCTATTAGCAGGAAGTTGCGTCAGCTGGACCTTAGAGTCACGCATTGTTTCTGAAGTCTGAAAGCAAATAATAAGAGAACCAGACTGCTTAAATTAAAAAATTTAATAACTTTATTTAATACAGTTTCTCTGGGTTGTGAAAGAATTTTATTGGGTTATCCAATAGAGTTACTATAATGGATTATAAATTAGATAAAATAATGCCTCATTACAAATAAGCGAGATGGCAAGGGTTTATGGAAATAATTGAAGATAATTCTTGAGTCATTCCTGTTAGAAAATTTTGCGTTATCAAGTTTGTGGTTTTCATGTTCATATCATTTAATCTTGGCACCCAAGGTGAGGCACATTTAATTGATACTTATGCAGACTAGAAACTACGTAGATCAAAGTAGACAAGATATAAATTATTGTACATACCTAAAGCATTATTACAGGTGATAAATATAATGAAACTCCATTTGATCAGAAAGAAAATATTTTAGAGCATCGCAATCGGCCAGTACTGTAAAATCATTAGAACCGAGAGAAGACAACTATTGTGAGATGTCAACATTTCTTTCAATCTCTTCAGTAGCTACAATATAAAACTATCTAATATTTATACAAGCCATTTCGCCTGTTCGCCGAGCCTGGCAATTTGTTTGCAAATGTTCCATCACCAGCCGAGGTGACATCATTAGGGCTTGTGAAGCACAATTACTGATGATGTCACCTCGGCTGGTGATGAAACATTTGCAAACAAATTGCCAAGCTCGGCGAACAGGGGAAATGGAATTCAGTTCACCCGAGCTAGGAGAACCGATTTTTAATATTTTGTCAACATTTATACAAGCATTTTTGATGACTACAGTGGCTCAGCGGACAATAGTCAGAGTATTATAATTCCACAAGGCGGTGCTTGGTCGAGAAAAGTTGTTTATTCTCAATTACGGTCAGGATACGGTTAAACTGTTATTCATATAACAAAATATCTCTTTTGGGACCAAGTTTGCTGAATTCCGCAAACACATCGGATCTGTAATGGATTGGTTCATTATCAGATGAGCATTCTTGTGTTCACCGTACCGAAGAGCAACGGTTTGCTCCAACAGGTCTTGCTCATTTTTGATCGTTGAAAGAAATCGTTGATCGCATCCTTTTGTGTATTACTCACAAATTTGAGTAGTATCTTACAACAAGGGTAGCAGGGAGAGGGGGAGTGGGAAATCAGTTTCACGGCAGTGTGACTAATTGTGTAAAAAACTTTTGTGCGCACCAAATTGAGTTAAGTAATTTTGTTAGCATCGCCTCATTAAGCGCCAAAATCCTGGGGATTCATGTTACGTAATAACAGCTTGAACGACATTTGTGGGTCAACGATGTGTTCAGTTGCCATGAGACGTTCTGCAATTTTTGACCCTGTATTTCTTTTATCAGTTTGTTATCAAAACCTGCTTGTATAAATATCAGATTGTTTTACGTTGTAGCAACTAAAGAGATTAAAAGAAATGTTAACATCTCACAGTATTTATCTTCTCGGTCCCAATGAATTGGACAAAGGGGACCCAATGTTTCAAACTAAAATCACCATAACAAGTGAAATCTCAACAAATCAAGGCCCTGTATACGTTCAAACTGCTGGCATGGTGAATGATCAATCCAGGCTGATAACCTGTCAAGCCAAGCAGATGTCAGACGATAAAGCACCCATAGGATAATGCACACCTTTCTCATGTTCCTTGGCTGATCACAAGAAAGTAAAAAAATTGATGGCGAAAAAGATGTGGCAAGGAACATTGAAAGTAGACAATCTGATCGTTCTCACTACGTGAATGCAGATGGATATCTGGCACTAGGAATCAGTCACAATTTTACATGGATAAAATCACAAAATGATAGATAGAAACGATTTGGAATTGAGTTGGGGCTGATTGTGAGCTTCGACAACTGTGGATAAACTTTTGTGTCGTTGATCAGATACTATTAGAAGAGCGCCGTGGTCGCCGACTGTTGGAGTTTGAGTCAAAAATTATTGATTGCTCAATAATGAGACAATACAAAAAACTGGTATTCATTAATTAAAACGGAGGTGGAAAGTGTTTGACGCCTTTGAGCACGACTTAGAATGTGGCTGCACGCCACAACAGACTACACGACTCAAATGAGCACAGACGCGAGCACATAGCTGCAACTTCGTCGCTGAACTGGTCTGGACTAGTGAATCAACTCCAAAATTCAGATTTCTTATGGTCTGCGGGAAAACAATACAGCAAACAATAATTGCCAGTTCCTGTTGCTCTATACATTTTAAATCATGGTTATTTTCTTTCCTTCCTGCTTTCCAACCGACCACTCACTCACATCACTCCCACACTGTGACCTGGCCGTCTTACGTGTCGTGCATGTGCATGTAATTAATTTCTTCCGGGATTCGATTCACGTCGCGTTGTCCAGTAAAAGTGGCAGCACCCCTTCTATCGACCCTCGGTTGGTTCCACTGTGAGTATAGCCACAACACTATTGATCAGTCATTTTTAGAATCCCGATTGGTTATGTTCTGGGACAAAGATAGCCGACTAAGACATGTAAACGAATACTGTTAGTAGTGGTGTTTGCGCATGTCTTTTGACTGCATATTAGTCTGTAAAACCAGGTGTCAAGAGAGCGCAATCAGGTATCCAGACGATGAGTGCCCAAACGCAATCCAGCTGATATTTTTTTGTACGGGTTTTGGGGGAATGTTTCAGGTTAGTCTTATCATATGACAGGCCAACAACGGAACACTTTCTCATTGGAAATCATGGATCACCCACTCATTACATCGTTGTCAAAAGTAGTGCAAAAGCTAGATTAAATGACTTACAAAACAGTGCAGTGTACTAGTTCTAACTGCTATGCATTCCACAGTTGACACAACCTTAAAAATATTATATCCATCATCTTAGATTGAATTTGTTGATCAATTTCGTTGACCAAGTGTTGCAAGATTGATATGTTCCAGCATTTCAAGGTTCCTTTCACAATTGTGGATACACAGTTTTTCCGGTTATGGTCTGCTAAAAAATCAGTTCGTAATGGAGACTATTATGTTTTTGTTTTGTGTATTCATTGCAATTTATTCACTTAGTGTAAGCCACGCAGTTATTATTATTCGAAAATAATTACAATAAACAGTAGGTGTGTAGAAGTGATTTTTCTTCGGATTCGTGTGTTATCAATTGTACCGGTCCAAAACAATGGATACTTTCAATTGGCTGTAATTTAAAAATCTCGATTAATCAGTTTTTGAGAAATTGGACCACGGCGAATTCCAACGGGGAGTTTTGAAAATCCAGATTGGATTTTGTGCCTTTTCTAAGTCAAGTTCACGCCTTTCCTCAGACGGCAACCCATTGCTCAATTTAATGCGTTAGGCACCCAACTAAATTCAGGTAATCATATATTTATTCTCACAGCGTCTATATTTAACCCTTCAATAAAGCAAAGCCAATTTCACTGTATCGTCCGTCATCTTGCTCGATCCGTCGGTTTGCGTATACCTCTTTATCTATCTTCCGGCGGTACTGGTCCTCTACACATTCATTATCCGTCGTTTCATCCAGTGGTTGTAGTACATTTGTTCATCTGCAGTACCTTACAGATTCCAAAGATCTGTTTTGTCCTTCGTTCATTTTTTGGCTTAGTCAATTGGTATTGGAACTCTAATGAACATCGTCCTTACGCTTTCGCTGTGAACCTGCAGGATTCTTACCAATATCAAATCTACTGTGTCTACTCATTAGTAGTCAGATGTTTTCACGCCATATAAACACCAGCAATTTGGTTGCAAGTTAGTATCTGGATTTGCGAAGATGTTTTACCCATCCTTTCCACATTGCCTGCTAGTCAATCATCAGTCTGCAGAATCAGATAACCTTCGCAACTCGTTCTCTCGTAAAGGTACAAACACCAATTACCCATGAGATCTCCAATGAACGCCAACCTAACTAAACCTAAATTATGTTAGAAGTATATCGAAAAATCCATGCGGCATTTGTTGTGCTTAAAACCGAACAAAGAAGAGCCCATGCTTTCGAATCACGGCAAAAACGAAAGTTTTCGAAAATGATGAGCCAAACAATACCCGAAAAGTAAACTGACCTGTCGAAAATCACTTATCATGATGAATCCGGAAAATCTCTTTAAAAACCTATCAACCAGAGTTCTGACGCACATAGAATTACGACTACTCCAGAAAGGGGTTTCAGTTTCAACCTTCATAGAAAACTCTTGACGGAGAAAGAAATTATCCTCGCTCTGGAACAGGCTTTATCAAAACTTCCGGAAAACAAAGCCAATTAAGCTCGATTTGGGATATGATATTCTCAGGAATCAACAACCGATTACTCCGAACGTCAAATCAGAAGAAAGAAAAGGGCTAACAATCTTAAAACGAGATTCTTTAATTCATCCCAAAATCCGACAAGTGAAACTTCACGGTCATCCTAGATAGAGCAGATTAGGAATCAAAAGTTTTGGAACACCTGAAAATGGACCATATGAAAGAATTGACGACAGAAAGGTGAATGCCACTCTCAATAAAATAAAAGCTTGTGCGAACAAATGCTTATCAGGCTTGAAAGATAAATACCGTTGTGGTTTTCAGGGGCACCCAAGACGAAATGACCGGAGAGATTTCACGGTCTAAAAATGTTACATAAACCGGACATACCCGTTCGCCCAATTGTAGACTACACATCTTGTGCAACTTATAAGTTAGCAAAATACCTCAGGGATTTGTTAAAACAGTATTCAAAAACAGTCACATCAATGATGCATTTCAGTGTGCCTCTGTTTTGCAAAACATTGAACTTAAAAGTGATGAGGTTGCCGTCAGCTTTGATGTGGTCTCTCTGTGCACAAGTGTTCCCATAGAAGGGAGTTTAGATTTTCTGCATTTGTTTCCAATTTGTGATGTCACGCTAGGTGAACGAACTTCGTTGAACCCATCAGATATTGTTACTGGTATAGAAATTTGTCTCATGTCAACCTTAGTTATTTTTCTTACAAAATTTGTGCAGACAAACCAACAGTGTTGCCATGGGATCTCCCATCTGTCCCATTGTAACCAACCTCTTTTTGCATTCAATCGAATCAAATGCACTCCACAGTTTTCATATGCCCCCACGTCCATACGTAAGAGACGGAGGCGATGTGTTTGCCAGTATTAAGTCAGAACACACACAGGCATTTCTTGATTGTCTAAACAAACGGTGCAACTCCATTAATTTCTAAATGGAGTTAGAGGATGTTGAGAGAGTTATTAGTTTTCTAGACTGTCATCTCAGGGGGAAAGACTTAAGAGAAAAAGCCACCGGTGTTCACAGAAAATCCACACAGTCAGGCCTTTCTCTATATTTTGAGTAAGCCCATCCGTAACGTGTTAAACAGACTCTTATCTCCACTCACGCTGACAGAGTTGAGAAGCTCTATACTGAAGACAATAACTGCCCAAAACTGAAATGAAACGCCTCATTAAACTACTAGAAGACAATAATTATCCGCCACTCCTGGTGATATACCAACTAAAATCAAACACACCACTGGTACAATTTAAAGACAAAATAGACTGTGTAGCCTCTATCGGCATTCCATATAGATCAGGCACTTTAGAAGCAATCAGAAGGNNTCAGAAGGATTCTCGGCGCTTTCAACATACATTTTTGCGGGTTGATAACACTCCCAAACGCTATCTCATGAAAGCCTGAGACCAATATAACTGCATTTACAAAGCCACTTGTAAAGAATGCCCCGCAGAATACACTGGGCAAACCAGCAGACAACTCGAGACAAGAATAACCGAACGCGAGAGAAAAGAAAAACACCGGCCTTCGGACAAAGCAACTCTAACAAAACTAGAACGAGACTCAATGACCGTTTCTCACGTCATAGCCGAAGGTCGCACCATAAACTACGAAAATACTCCAACTCGGGTTTAGAACGTGCAACGAACGTTGGTATGCCGAAGCTTTGTCTGTTGGCAATTTTTATGCTTTCGTCAACAGAAACGACGGAATCGAGATCCCGAGCATTTGGACTGCCTTAACATCACTAACGGGTAATCACAACACGTGACCCCATCAGATAACGGGAGTTATTATGGCAGACAATGAATCATTCAGCCTACCACACACTTACACGTATGTTGAATTAACCCGTGGGATACCATGGATATTGATCACGTGGATTGTTAGTTTCAACCTCTCTCTCACATACAAAAAGTCGATGATTGCACGGACAGAGTTGCATATGTTTCTAGCCTCTTGCCACTTTCACGCACTGCTCATGAATTATTTGAGAGATACTTGATATCTTGGATTGTTATTGAGTTTGCCGAAGATGACATACACCAATTTGCATATCGTTCTTCGCACTCAGCACTTGATGCTGTTGCATAACTTATCCACTCAATAATCAAACTAGTGTTCTAAGAATACAGAAACGCTTTCGGCAGTCTTGATCGATCAGCTACCGAAAGTGATGTTAATCCAAACGTTAGCAAATTGATCCGCGATTATTTCACAAATAGAAGGCAGTTTACATGTCTCAACGGCAAGAAATCCTCCTCTCGCCCAGTTTCTTCTGGTGTCCTGCAAAGTGCAATATTTTCCCCATTTTTCTTTTCAATGTATATCAAACAATTTCACATTCGTCATGCGTCCATTGACTGTAAATATGTAGATGACGTTCTTATAGGTTACAAAGCATTCACTCCTGAAGAGGCTTCAGAAATTCAAAGCAAGCTGAACGACGTTGTCACTTGGTCCTTGTTCCGTTCCCTCCCACTGAATGCCTCCAAAGGTCAAGATGTTGTGTTTTCCCTCTTGGCCGATGTACCATATTTAGCCCTCACAGATAGGTTCCCGACCCTCTCTGCAAATCAACAATCCGTACCGAAATCAATAGTAGTAAAATGCTTTGGCTTCGCAGTATCACACAATTTATCATGGTCACTGCACGTTCAAAATATATTCTGTAAAGTTAGAAAACTATCATATTTCTCACTCCAACTGAGATTACTTTCTGTTCTCCATAAGCTGATTGTTAGATTTGTGAATGCAAGTCCAGATACATTCACAGTACGTAATGAAAAGAAAACATCCCACAGATGTAAAATAGCAATACGTTTATAAATGAAAATAGTACAAAACTGTTACAAAAATTCACAAAAGATGGATCATGACTTATGTAAAACGGTTCCGTTGAACAAATCTCTTCATGATCCTACTGGCATGTTCTCTGGAGAACGCGGCATATTGAAGCCTGTACACGGCATCTGAAATAAAGAGATTTAACTTTACATCAATTTCTTTCTGTATATAACAAATGTTAAATAAAAGCGATCAAATTTATTTCTCACCAAGGATATACTAGGTCACTGCAGATGTCAACAAAGCAGCCCAATGGTGTATGGTGTTCCAATTGAGTTGTTAGCGTAAGAATATAATGCAAATCCTACGAACCATTGCTCGAATGGAAGCACCGATTGTTTTACCACCGCTCGAAGTAAGATAGGCAACCTTCATGGAAATAAATAGTAAAAATTATTCTACTACAACTTACGAGATCACGAGCCTTCTCAGTATTGCGCAGTTCTACCTCGAGTAAGTTCTCGTATTTCTGATCGTCCAATATGCCTACCAATATTACTGGACCAATATAGAGCATGAAATGTCGGAATTCCGTAGCTTTCAATTATGTGAAATCATCGAATCCCCGGCCCCTTCTGTGAAAGTCACACGGTAAACTGGATCGAACTAGATCTAAACAATCAGAGATTCTCCTAAAGTTAGCGCAACTAGTCCGGGTGTTGTCGGATGTATGTCCCGTTCTCCACAGTTTTAGAAGACGCTTGCAGAAATCCAAGCAAACCAAATGCACATATTTCAACGGGAAATCGTGCTCGATGTAGACCGAAAGCATTTCGAAAGGTGACTCACCAATATTATGATGTGAGTCGTCTTGTCGTGATTAAAAACTGGCATCTCTTCACAGTTCACATGGTTCAGACGGTGAGATAATCTTCTTATCATCGTTGAAACCCACTAACAAGTACCAATCACAAGAACTATGGCCACTGTGACACTTCACCGTCTTCACTAACGATCGACCGGGAACATTGCATATTATATGAATTGCTTAGTTCACTGATGACAGTCGTGAGAAATTCCATTACGTCCTTCAGTTTTGACATCCTGCAATACACGCCAATGTGAAAGACACACAAGACTCACAAGACTTATGCGCCAGCTGTCGTCACCATACACCGGGCAATTCTGACTGCTCCGGGTGCCTTGAAAAATGTACTGGACTTGGAGTACGTTCTTTCTGGTTACCTTCTCAGTAACAACTCCTGTCGAACAAGAATCTTCCCTGATAGGCCATGGACGGAACGACTGCAATCCGTTCCTTTTAGATCACGGATGGAGCAAAATAAGAAAGTCATCATCATACATCGTGTCCCGCAGTTGAATGATCCGGATGAACCGGAGGGTTATCATAATGACCGAAGAGAATGGCGGTTCATTCAAAATCTACTTGGATGTCGTGCTCCTTTGACAACCTCAATCAGTCATCTTCCCTGTGCGCTAAATTACCATGAGAGCAGTTCGGGGAAAATAAAAGTTATCCTTTGCACTCCAGACATGACCAACACCGTACTGCGGTTATGGCGATAAAGAACAAACAGAGGACCATCGAACCTGTGTGTTAGACCCGT
>UZAN01044693.1:20555-32956 GCA_900618425.1 Echinostoma caproni | reverse complement strand
CAACATGTGAAGGGATATCTCAGTAATTACTAACTGATCTGTAAAATTCAACTTCTGTGCCCTCTCGATGGAAAGATCTCGATTTTCCCTATGCAGTCGTATCCGGTAGGCCAAAAACGCTAGAACATGCTCTGCTGCATGTGCAGTAACAAACCATTAACCCACCAAATGCCAGTTGGTGGTATCTTAACATGTCAANCTGATATCAAAAAGTCTAGTATGAGCTTATATTTTATTCGGTCTACTATACGCCTGTCCAGTAATATTCGAAGGCCTACTTAAAAAAAACACTTCAAATTTATTGGTACGTCCCTTAAATTCTTATTTTCATTCGGCGGCTTACCTCACATAAGCTTCTCGAAACATTCGCTTTCCAAAAGATCCAAGCGTCTGACACATTTTCGGGGAAAATTCCAACCAATATGGCACATCTTTCGCGCACTAATTAACGTAAGTGTTTACCAACTTTAGGCAACAGTTCCATATCCACACAGAGCTATTCACTCAACCGACTGAATACAAACCCTCTGTTGTATCTGAACTTGTCTGGTTCCTCTGTTCATTTGAATGTAATTTGCTGCGAACTGAAAACTCAGAAATATTAACTGTTGTTGTGTTTATTTTGCTTGTTTTCAGTTGCCTATCCTGCAGTTTCAGTTATGCGGCTTCCACTGAGTGTCCATCCTCGAGGTTGAAAAAGACAATAGTCTGACTAGACTTCACAATGTCAATTTGTTGACGGTAGAAAGCCATTTTGCTCAAATTTATCCCAGTTGATTGCATTTTTAAAGAAGAGAACAAGAGAAGAACAAGCGTGCTACCTTGTGAATGTTTCCAACCGAGTCATAACCCCGGAGGCTAGTGCTGAGTTGAGCAGGGTCCGTGGCCCGCAACAAAATTTAAAAGATGGGTTGTGCTATATCGTGTAAATGGAAAATGAAAAACGGTCGGATCTGCTGCTCGGTGGCGTAGTGGGTAGCACGCTTGCGTTCTGCCCATGAAGTCCCGGGTTCGATCCCCAGTCGGGTCGATGGATTCGCACTGCTGATGAGACCCAACCAGGTCGAAACAGCCGTCCAGTGCTTCCGAGCTTTTCAGTTCACGCTTCATTTGCTATATACACGACGAATTCCCATTTGAAATTTAACCAAATCCTCCATTACTCACATAAAAATAATTTGTCAAGAAAAAAGTAGTGCCCTAGATGAGTCAACCTTCGTAGATGAAAAGTGCTCTCTGTGACGTTGAAACCAAAGTCTGATAACAAAACAACCTGATTTTCCATAAATTCATCAATTACCATTATAAATAAACATAGGTTCTTTGTGTTGTTCCCTCTGTTTTATTGATCTTTCTTTCTTTTTTCTTTCACTTCCTCTTATTGAATATACAAAGATACAATTTTCAGGAAGCGGGAAGCGGACAATCAAAGGGCTATCATTCAACATGCAGTGAGGAAAGTCAGGCGGTTGTGGTGAGATTGGAACATTCATCCCCGGCGTGATGATTTGGTGACATTACGACCGGGCCATCGCAGGATTGATGCTATGCTTGTTCACCAGATCTTCCTCTCGGCTCCATCGTCGATACAACTGCCTGGGTGCACTGTTAGGTTTCCTTATCCGAGTCAATGCAAAAGCTAAGGCCCGAACAAACTGCGTCTGGTTGCAGAGGGGGGGGGGGCTGTCAGTGTTTGGATATCGATCGCTTCGGCAGTGTATAGGATGACAAACCAAAGTGGTTTGATCGGGACGAAAGGTTGATCAACATTAACCAGGTGTCACATATCCAGTGTGTGTTTGCAAATAGCACTTTTCACTGTCCTTGTTTCACCATGTCTGAACCAGCGGGGTCGGTGTTCACGTATCCTCTTAAAAATTTGCCTCCTAGTTCAGTCGATGAAGCTCGCTCCACGGAAGCAATTGAACGAGTTAAGCCACGTGGACTGAATTGTATTGTATTGTGTATAACTTTTGCAAGCACCGGAGCTCACATTTCGGTTAAAAAGCCATACACGCTAATCGTCACAATGTACATAATCAACGGGAAATTTTTGCAGACATGGGGCCCTTTCATAATCCAAGGTTAACACAAAGTACACTTATTGTCCGCTCTTTTTTCATGAGTAGACGAGCAAGATACGGTATGGGTGAATTGCGTAAGCGTTAATTCGAGATGAAATTTCACGGAATTAGGAGCATGTTGAAGGATGGCAACGACAACTTGTCAGATCTGCTTGCAACGAGTGGGCAGGAACTGTGAGAAGCCTATCAGCAAAGTTCACACAAGAAGATACATAATACTCTGAAAGCTTTAAAACTAACCCATTCACAGGAATAGAAGAGAAACGACTAATAATAGTTAGACTGCGGCGTAAGACTTTGAAATCCTGTTTGAGTAAGTCAGGAAAAATAGCTGGTGAAAGATAGAGTAAGATGAGGAAAACACACTGATAAACAAAGGCAGAAATAATTAACTGGGTTGCACGAAACTGCCTGAACTTTCGTATTTGAAATGATAGGCGCCGCAGTTTACCAATGCAGTTGTGGATGTGGGTTGATCAATGGAAATTGCTATCTATGGTTACACCAAGATATTTGACAGTTCACCCTAGATGAGAGATTATTATTAAGCCCTGTGGGGTCTAACGGATATGGAAAGGGAGCAAAACTATATAAACATTCAACACATTTACTGGGGTTTAGGGTTAACCGCTATAAGGAGGAGAAAGACTGAATTTGATGGATGCCGCTTGAGGATTGTGGAATGGAGTCGGATTGCTAAAATCACAGCACAGTTCAGGGGTTGCAAATGTTTATTTTCTTTCTTTTTATTGTTCCTCTTTTTTATTGGATATCTAATGGAGTTGGAAGTAACCAATCAAAGGAGCGTCATACAACACAACTGAACGCTTGATTGATTTGCTTTGCAAGCCACTCAGCCTTCATCCACGTATTTTATCCTTGCCAGCTATTTCTTTAATGAGAACATATTTCCTTCATTCAGGCTTGTGCCTGACATGAATGATCCTTTAAAACTCAGTAGTGTCAGGCACTTCGGTTTTATTAACCTATTTAGTACCATTTGAATGGACAGTTCAGGTAAACGTGCGAAATTTCATGTTCTTTTTGGATCTATAGGCTAACAAGATCTAGTGTGACGAGGAAACCAATTACACCAAAAGTTTCAGACTATGTGCTAACCTGTTAAACACATTCATTGAAAAAACCAGTGAATCGAAGAATTCTTTTCGATTACTCATTCTAAAGTCTCTACATTAATGTATGATTACAAGGTGAGAACGAGAAATCGAAAAGAATTCTTCGATTCACTGGTCTTTTCAATGATCTATGGGGATATTCCAAGAAACACATTCATTATCAGATCCTGCATATGCCCAGTCGAACTTTNACTTTTGATCTACTTTCCCAAACAACACGATCCGCACTGATTGTGGCCGTTGTTTGTTTACTCTAAGCTATGCGCATCTCAATCGTCATATCGCTTGGATGTTCATTCCTTACTTGTCACCCCAAACCATGCAAAGTTTACAATCTTTATTTTGATGACCGCTGTTCACTCCCATGTCCTGCAGGATCTTCGTCACGGTAGCTGATACCAACCCAGCCCACTTATCACCCTATCTTGTTCTATGGTGTGACTGCTGCATCATTTCACCCATGACCTGACACAGTTAAGTTAACCTCCCCTCCTCTTTGTGATGTGATTTAATAATTTTCTGCGATTTGGTTCGAGACTCTCTGATCATCCGTTCGTTATGTTCGTGATACTCTTGTTGTCACCCGGTGTCCAGCTGTGTGATGATTGCACTCCAGCTGTGCGCAGTCAAATTTCACTGGGCATTCTCTAGATGAGCTGCTCGTGCTGGCTGGGCAAGTGTCACGCCCCTTGTTTCAGCTGATCCATTCATCCGATCGTTGAATTAACCCAATAGACCGTGTGCTTGTCGGACCGGCATAGAATAATAAAATAAGAATCGTATGCTGCCAACCATGAAACTGAGCAAATCCCTACCTCCTAAGTGCCGCTTCCATTGTACATTCACTGCGCTCCTTTTGTTGACCACCTCTTGACCGTTACTGATTGTTTTTTGTATGCCTCATTTGCATACTTGGAACGGGTTACTCCACAATTTAAATGGGGAGACTTGATTGCAAGTTAATCGTTCCTTATAAACGTAGATTACAGACTTCTCCCTACCTGGAATTGGAATTTGGGTTTATCGCTGCGCGTCGCTAAGTCACTGAACCTCGGTCCGGTACAGCCACTGATCAGCCTTGTACATTCAGCGTGGAAAGCAATATCATCTGACTAAGTGATTTCGGTGAATATCTTTTTCTTACACGTTTAGTATTCAGGATACTAATACAACCAATACAGCGTCTGCAAGTGGCATGGCATAAAGTGCAGGTAGAGACTCTGGGTCCCAATTTATTTCTACACAGACTTTCGATGAACGAAACGTACTGTAGTACTCTGAAACTGCCTTCATTCCCAACTAGTTCACCTCGTTAACCTATAGTGCTTTTGTTGTTGCCGTTTTTGTACAGTGGGTAGAATAAAACGCACTGTTCGGTGCACATAACAAATTTCTCCTTTATCAGACACGTTGTTTAGGTCCGTGATGTCTGGATAAATTGAATACAACAAGCTGAATGATGGCATGCGCTGCTGCTTACACGAGTGTTTGGAACGTTTTCAAACACCAGGGCCTGTGTTTGGTTATCTGGGCTCTGGAAGCTCACATGGACGCAATAAAACGTTCTCCATGTAGCCATATCTTCTAAGTATTGGTTATCGACCGTGTGGCTCGGGGTGCTAATTTTGACTTTCAACAAGAATTTGCACGTTTCGAGTCTCGGCATGGATAAAAACTAACCATTAGCTTCTGATGATTCCCAAGAAGGACGAAACAGCTACCTGGTGCTATTTATTACACTTCACACACGAAATTCCACAGCATTTAAACTGGATACTCGCATTCAGGATCAACAAACTCCCGTGATTTTTAGTGGAACATAATCCATAAAACGAGGTTTACAATGATTTAAGGAACAAATATTGTAAGCTTTCCAGCCTGACGTTCGAAATATTTCCTGGTATAATGAATTCAGATACGCCATTTAACTTACTTGTTCGGTTGTTTTTGAAGATACTGGAAATGATTTATATCATGTTTTAATGTCCAAATTCTTGTCCTCTAAAGTATTCTTGCATATCTACAAAGTACGCTGCGCTTGATCTGCTGCTCTGGGAAACATTCTGGAGCAAAAACAAAGGTTTCTACTAAAATCCTTATATTATTATTATTATTATTATTATTATTATTATTGGACAGATCTGCCCCCACCAGTCCCGTATTCTCTTACTGACCATTGAAGTAGGACATTGGAGATGGTTTCAATTTCGTTTTACACACCTTTTCTTCTTCAAGTTGTTGACTTCTCACACCTGAGATTTGATAAATGTGACAAAAATGTAGTCCAGTTTGATGCATTAGATCATTGCTTGTTGAGCCTAGTGTATGATGCTTTCTAGGAAATTATTTTACTTAATAAACTTGGCCGTTTGGCACGCCTTCATAGGATAATAGAATTTACCTCGTGAGCAATTAGGAAAACACGATAAGCCTGAACAAAAATGAGGTTTTGTGTTCGCTTTTAGGTTTGTGAAATTAAAACGATAACTCAATGGTTTGAAATCATGCGTGGTTTTTCAAAGGTATTCCTGTGCTCTAGAAGGTAAAAGATAGAGTGGATGTTGTTTCCGGACCCCTTTAACCAGTTGTAATTGGATGTTTTATCAATCCACTGAAGTGGGTAAATTGTCTGCAAATTCCGCATTGCTGCGTTGTAAAGAGTTTGGTAAAACCGCTCTGTCAGATGCTGCTGCTGCTGCTACTGCTAATTTATAACCTATCGATCATTGACCGTCTTTTTCGAGAACGTCAAAGTATCCCGGCCATTGAATGCCCTTGGCAGCGGTCAGTGAAGTTCGCTTCACTGTATGTTGCTGTACGATAAGGATGATGACTGAATGTCAGGGGATGGCCTATGAACTCGCAATAAAAGTTTTTATGCTTAAATCGGAAAGATCTTCCGCGATCATTGACTGTTTTCTGTGTTTCTCATGAAACATTCGATTTTCTAGAAAAGATGCTCGATGAGAGCTGTTTTTATTAGTAATGTAATCGATTTTTACCTCACACTTAGTGTCGTACACTATGTGTGATGAAACGTTTGCAAACGAATTGCCAAGCTCGGCGAACAGGCGAAATGGAAATATGTATCGTCTTTCGTGCAGATTACATAATTCGCTTTGGCTTACTTAACCAATTCATTGTGGGGGATGTAAATTACCTATACTGACTGACCTCTGAGCATCTCCTGATTATCCTATGTGAAGTAAATGCTAATTTACGTATGAATTGGTAAACCGTTCCTCACACAGACCAGATGACACTATTAGATCCCATTCTTATATCGTAAACTGATACAACCAGTTTATCCGATTGCAAATGAACTGGGAAAGACAAACAGATGGAGTAAAATTTCGGTCCTGATCTATGACCAGACAGAATGAGTGGAGCATTCTGAGTGTGGTAACATTTCTAAGTTCACTGAGAACGGAATTCGCCTTTTGGTTGTTTCACCAAGGTCGGTGTTTCTCGACTTCATCATGAGTACATGTGTTCCTATTTGTGTTTAACAACAGAGTTAAGAGCCAGGAAATAATTATTATGACAAGAAACAAGAAGTTTCCGTTTACCTGAACATATAGTCTTTCTCTGGCAGTGTACGAAGTGCTCAGAACTGGGTCACACGACCAACATGACATAACAAAGAACCCCCGAAGTGCAGATACGAGAATGCGACACACACACAGACACAAAGTGAACGATTACTCACAGTTCAGTGTTCTCCTCCCAACCCCTAGATTTTTTTCCCAGATATAAACTCTAACGGCTTGGTTAAGAGTTATTGAAAACAATGTGTTCTAGTGTTCGAGAAAAATTTTGCTGTACAGTATTGTAAGTAAAACCTCGAACATTTATTCCTCTCTTTACCTATCCCCCTCTTTAGGAAGAGAATTCACCATCGATCCAACAATTTCTATCATCTATTAATGAGTAAGTCTATAATGATCAATGCATTTTAATGAAAATATCTCACATTTTGCTATTCGAATTGCTGTTCACACTGTTGAAACATCGATATTCTTGGATTACCACTCAACATGCGCAGAACATCTCGGTCAATATGGTATTTGTAACGTTTGATCGTATTTTACAGCCACAATATCGATCTGACAATGTAGTGTCTACATTAGAGATTCCAAGGATTCCGGTTAGTTTCCTTTTAAGCCAAAAATTGTTAAGGAATATTTTTTGTCTCTAAGTACTTGCAATAAACAAGTAAGGATCCCTCCGTTAAAAGTCATGTGGATTGTTGACTGTTAGGGTAGTAATTAGGTGCAGGTGAATTTCATCTGGGATGAACACTGAGAAACCTTGACCAAGGGACTTGATCACGTAGATTGCGTCAGAATTTCCCATTAGATACCTTATTTTAAGGGTCCAATAAAATTAATTCCAGTCCATGAATGACTTGACTTTTGCATTCAGTTCAGTTCGCTTCAGTTCGTGCAACCATTAACCATGCACTATCTTGCGCCGGTTTTGATTGTTGTCTTTTGGGCGTCCATTTGGATGAACATGAGGAGAAAGACAGGAAAGGTTGAAAGTAGGATCGAAGAGAAAATTTAGCATTTCAGTTGACTAATGTTGCAGAAAAATTGACAGGATGCACAAAAGCCATTGTTTACGACACCCAACCATATCACTCAGTGTATCTAACCATCGGGTATGGTCATCCCGCGGTCCCCATCCAGGGAGCCTAATGGGACCTATGTAACCCAGACTCCCGGTCAGGGTTTTTATATCCTCATGCCAGGTCTTAGCTTGACCACCCTTGACTTTATTCCACCCACCACCTGGCTCGGCGAACATCGCTCATCGTGGCAACCTGTTTGGTGACATGCGTAACACATGCCCCAAACAACGTAATCTATGGAGGTCGACCAGTTCTCCAGTTGGCGACCGCGAATACCCAAAACTCTGCCCCTAACCTCAGCTCGTCCGGCTGCCCCACCAGATTCGTGCAATGTTGCGTAGACAGCGGTGTTCAAACACCGACAGTCTACATTTATCCTGTTTTCCTAATGGTCAAGTTGCTGCGTCGTATAGCAGAACCGGCCGAACTGCCACAGCATACACTCGACCCTTCACAAACAGCCGAATCGCGGGACGGCGCCACAGATGTCTAAAGTTGGCCAATGCCAACCGAGCCTTCTGTATGCGAGCTGACACTTCATCCGTGATGTGTCCGCCAGGTGTTTTATAAATCAAATACTCCATCTATTATTCTATATTTGATCAATGGACAAATCCTTATCAGCTACGTCCACAAAATACAAAGTAGAAATCGATTTCGAATCAATTTCTCGCCGCGCTGCAGGATGGACGGAAATTCAGAGTCAGAGATGAAGTCATTATTGAAAGAACAAACTAATGTATTTATTTTGTTTCACGAGGCAGGCGGTTAAATTCACCAAGTTACAGCACTCGAGGTCGTGTATTCGAGCCCCAACCAACATCCCCTGCTGTCTTTCTATCTCAGCACTCATTCCCTCAGCTCCTTCTCTGGTCTAAACTATTTATACCATTGTACATTCAATAAAAGCAAATGAAAGAAAAACAGCATTCAGTTCTGGCATGTTTAGCACATAAACGATGTTAAAGATGAGGTGAAGAGTTTAGGATACCAAAGGTATACGACCCTTAGAGCTGCACGTCGCTGGGAGAGTCTCCAACGCTGCGAGAGGAACATGATCATTTAAGTAGTTGTCATTCACTGGATGGACTTCGTCACACTGAATGATTGGTTGTAAGCGGTCAGCTGCAATAACTAACTAACTAGCTTGGAAATCGATCCATTTGAAACAAGAAACAAGTTCATCACAAACATGTGGCACTTGTCTGTCTCAAGATCACAGACACATCTAATAGGAAAAGGCGTGAATTGGGGATGCCATTTCGCATCATACTCTCGAGACTCTTCAAATATTCGACCGTGAATCCGACTTATCTCCACCCGATAGAAATTAACCTAAAGGAAACGGATAAAATATGTGAAGTAGCTTCATACCCGACCCGGATCGGAATGAATGATGGTTGGTAAATCTACCGGTTGGTTTTCTTAATCACAGTCTGGAACAGAATCTCCCTTTTACTGCTGGCTGGCAGCAACAAAAGAGCTGAACTGCTAACGTCACTGATCCGAGGATTGCGCGCTTGAGCCTAATTATCATCAGTGAATATCTCTTCTTCCATATGCCGTCTAATAGTCGCTGAATGATTAGGTCGAATTGATAGCTGCAAAGTGAATAGACCAACAGACAGATCTCTTATCACTTTGGTTTCCATAAGCAAAACGGTCAATACAGTGCTGGACTCCACACTGGAAGGAGATGACAGTGACAGGAACAAGTGACAGAGGTGGAAGATTAGATGGGGGAAACTGATGCCAGTCAATCTAGTGCTGTATCCTGACACCGAAATCATCGGTAATAACTCGTTAGAATCGATCAGTTTTCTCGTTATGTTTCACAAGATATTTTATGATAGAAAAGACGATTAACATTAGTACTTATCAACGGTGAATTTCGGAACAAACCCATTCGGCCTTCCGCAGGTACTGTTGATGTTCTTCGGCGTGGGTTTCATTCCTTGTGAGACCATGAATTCCAACATAAGTCGTCTAAATTGATTGAGGCATTTGCATAAGACGTTAATCATTAGCTGTGTAGCTTAGAGATGCTGTTGTCGACCCCCAACTCAAAGGTTTTCGGTCTTGCCAGTGACACAAAAAGCATGCACTGCTGACGAAACAGCTAACCAGTGCTCTTTGTCGGGCATCGCAAAGATTTCTGTTAAAAAATTTCAATTATACTTCATGAGTTTCAATAATAAATTGCATGCACATGAGAATAACTTTATTTATTTCTAACTTACCCGTTTCAGAATTTATCAGTTTAAAAGAAAGTGCAGGTCTCACGATGTTATGGATACAGTAACTGATAGTCTTTGAGTGATACGGAAAATGCGATACGCAAAAATGTCAGAAATCTGATGTAGTAGTGTCGTATGTGAAAGTTTAACCAGTACGTTCGACTATGTTTGTAGGAATCTAGTTACCGAGCAATAGTCTTTTCAATGTTGCATCTATTCTTGATCATCCAGACTGAGGGAATGCGCATTCGGGCTCATTTGTGTCTCTCCTTGCATCATGAAAGCTACGAGAGGAATCCGCCATGTGAAATAGTTTAAGTTGGTCAATTAATGTAGTCAGTTGATAGCTTTACGGCGCATTACAATAAAAATGTAAAATTTGTAACTGCTTTTCACACAAAATGTTCCAGTCTGGAGACGAAAGTAACTAAACGACCATCGATAATCCCAAGCTCGCAAAATGCTATTTCAGGGATTGCGTCAAGAATCAGGCCGTTGCTTAGATGTTCAGAAGTTGGTTTCGTTGTTAAAAGTGTATGGGACGTGCAGTGTACAGTATTGTAATCCACTAGTGTGAACCAACAAGGCAGAATATCTGCGCTAATGTACCAATAACAATTGAGGTTAGTCTTTCTATATAGTAGCTCCTTGGCTTATGGTTTATGTGATAAAAATAGTGTTGCTCGAACATATAAGAACTTTGATCAGTTCATTCTTTAGCAAAGTCACCCCCGGGGATATTTAAGATAATTTATTTACAAGGGTTGGACAAACCAAGCAAGTAGTACTTCCGATAATTTGACAGATTTGATGGAGACATGGGATGCATCGAACCCGCAATTGGTTCTGTACAAGCTTCGGTGTTGTGGGCTGGTCGTACACGAACGCACCAGATGCGTTGCCGTAGTGAGATATAGTTCAGTATTTTCTGAATGTAATTCTTAATACATTACCAACAAGTGCTAAGTATTTTAATCAAGCATGATGTGCAATTATCTCAACAGCCATTCCAGGGAGGATATGACTCATGAGCTAAACCACCGATATACAGAACACCACAACTCAAAAGATACATATTTGCGATGAAGAAGAATAATCCACTCAAATGGAGCTACACTCACTTTGGGCGCCCAGAACCATAAATATTTATGAATCACTGGATCGCATGATTGATGGCCGATTCGCACGACCTATCCACATATATATGCTCGTTTTGTTCCAGTCTACCTCCGCATTCACATTCTTCCATAGCATTTTCGTTTCAAACTCATCTAATTTCTTATTTCTCCCGCTCAATCGCTATATGCACTCGTTTGAACCAAACCATGAATTCGCTGCTTTTCTTCATAGCACGTTGGAATGTACCCAGCCAGTTGGAAGCGTGCACATGATCACAACGGATGATAGTATCAGATCGAATGCATCGAATGAATCGTTTTAGGTGAATACGCATCCTAGGCTAATCCCGAACACACCTGCAACCACAACTGTCTACACTCGCATAGCCCCCACCGTTCAACAACGTTACCAGTGCTAATGATACATTCGTGATGATCACTGTCATACCTGAATTATTCTGTTTATTATATTACTGATATACCAATTATTGCTGTTCACATTCGCACATAACATAGATCAGTAGGAAGGTTAGAAATGGATGTGCAACTCAACAACGATGTATAATAATTCTTACTGAACTTCCACTTCGTTTTCCTTCAAGACATTCCCATTTCGGAAGGTATACTTTATAAAATCCTTTTTTGGCTGTTCGATACCCGAGAGAAGCATAAGTTTTGACAGTTTCGGATGACGCGTCTTTCTGGCAGGTTAGTGCATAGATAGTGATGTATTTGAGTATAAATACATTTTATTTCCAAGACCGATGGCAATAAAAGTTAACTCATACACTACACAAGTGATCTGAAATTATTAACGATCACTTACGGCTGTATCGTAACCAAAAGTGTCTAGCACGTCGCGTACGTTCCACCGGCCATCAACGCGAACATACACTGTCAGTGAATTCTGTGCACAAAGGAAATGGGTAACGTTCTCTCCGTAGCACTTCCAAACCGAAGTAAAATTCCCTTGAAATACTCCAATAACTAAAACTGACACAAGTCTTCATGCCTTAATGGCTATACCAACCACCTAATTTTTCGACGTAAACGCCATAAAATTATCAAACATGACTTGTATGTAGTGCTAATGTTCTAAGATTAGATTAGATTTCTTCCTGTGGGCATATATAAAGCGAACAGTTTATTCCCAAAAATCGAAAACGATCGAGGAGCTAAAGCAGAGTATCGTC
>UZAN01044693.1:0-19488 GCA_900618425.1 Echinostoma caproni | reverse complement strand
AAACTGAAAAGGTATAGGAAAGACAGTCATGTATATATCTAACCTAATTTGTTCTTTATCTTTAATAACTACTGTTTTTGAATAGTGAGTCCATATGATGTAGCGTTCTATCCCTCTGGAGTGCTTGTCAATGTTAGTTAGTTGTTGTCGACCAGGGTTATCTTGACTGCTCCCAATATCTCTTGAACTGTGACGTGCGCGGTAGAATTAATTTTGTGCATGTCATATATAAATAGAATCAGTGATTCTCAAAATATGCTCATCTGTGAGAAACCCTTTGGAATATTTTGAAGTAAAATCAATTTCCGTCTTGGGTGCGATTTCAAATGCGACAAGGTCGATTGTCTTCATATTGATTTATTTATACGGATCAATCATTCTCATAGATGTGTGGCCATCTATACAAATGCAAAACAACTTTAAATAAGGGGGAGGATTCTGCTGCAGCTATTGGTACGCCACCTGAAGATACATATAGGAGAGGAAAAGTTGGTCGGGGGGTTGGAATTAGAACCTACGTTCTCCGAGGCGCTAAATTAATGACATTAACCGCTAACATCAAACTAAATTCTAAATGTGGTTAATTCGAACCAGGAAAGTACAGCAAAACTGATAGGCTTATGCATTTAATTACGGGAATAGGAAGTGTGCATCGGATTTAATAAAATGATATCCAACAGCAGTGGAATGAATGAATTCTTAAAAGTGAATTTAAAACACCAGAGCTTACATTGGTTGCCAGGCTAAGAGATATAACAAAACAATACAAACTAAAAACGGTTCATTAGTTGACATTTGATGGGAACTGTTCAATGAACTGTGACATATCCACCGTCTGTTGCGAGCAGTAATTCTATCCGAATCACTTGCATTCCCATAGTTTTTATGGTGTCCGGCACGAGATAAAGTGAGCAGTTGGCACAAGGTAAGCTGTTAGCAGTACTGTGAGAACAGCGCAGAGTTAGGCCAATGTTTTATCGCGTTCCTTCAATTTTTGGCCTGTATAGAGCGCAAACATCTGTGCTAGTGTTGAATGTGTTGAATGTGATTAAATGCCAACATATCAACATGCACTTCGTTCCACTGTTCACCTAGCACTATGGCCGGTCGATAATCAGGCTCATTAACAAATCCTGCTCAGGCATAATTCATGATTGGCACGCATCTTGTAAACGAAGACCTATATTAGCATGGAGTTTTGCCATTCTATCGACCAATTATACGGGATTCGGGACTGTCAATCATTTTGAGCTGGGAACAGCCACGCAGTCAGCAGAAGTAGCTCGACACACACATCCGCAGGCACATCCGCACATAGACAAAAATCGCGTCGCGCAACTTAAGCTTTATTGATACCACTTGATGACTTTTACTTCATTTTTGCCTGGTTTTTGAGAGCGATTTTCTCAGTAAACTGTGCCAAACAGGGAACTATAGAGTTAGAAAAACGATCTGATAATACAATTCAGAGCAGTGCAAACACCACAGATCTGATTGGGTTATGTGTGTCTACACTGAAGAGGTACTTAACTAAATTCAATAAGTAAGGATCAAGTAAGCACGGTTTCATCCAAAAGACGGGTTACAAATCAATGACGAAAAATTAAGGAAACTGGTCCCTACCAAATAATCGGGGCTTTCGCTGAGTTGGATTCTATTACATTGTCATAAAAAGAAAAGGTGAATGTAGCACATTAGTGGAACGCATGGTATGCTGTATTTACATTTGTATAGGGGATGAGACCGCCTAACGGATAGATGAAAACCTCTTTAGATACCGATCCATGGGGGGATATGTTGTCTAAAAAGACGATCTACCGAGTGGATGAGTGAGTGTGTGTACATAAATAAACTAATCAGCCTCAATGTCTGGTTTTAAGTGTTCACGTGTTCACACGTTCATTTGTATACTTGAAGGAAGACAAGTCGAAAATGCAACCCACATCGATGTCAAGTTCAGTCAGAAAAATGCATCGGGGCTTGTTCTAGTGCGTGATCGGAGTGTGAACCGAACTGATCTCAGCCAAATCAATACAACCTGTTCCAACGTGACTTTGTTACGTGTGGCATCGCGCAGATGTTGCAGAAAAAAGACTCTCTTAACTTGTTTTTTGTGTAAACGAACCATAACAGCGATTTTCCAAATTAACTGAGCTAAATAGAAAATTAGAAAATTATGTGTGGACAAAATTTAAATTCAGTTTAAACGCGACAGATCTGCATGAATGCTGGAGAAAAAGTTAACTTCTTCTCATCTAAACAACTCCGGCTGGCTTTCAGATTAGTTTCTGACGTGAGAAATGCATTTTATTTAATTTGACATTCAATCTGCATTGCGAAATTCCTTGGAGTACTTTTGGTCTAAGGAGAGTGAAAAAGATATCAGTACTAATTTTAGCCTGCAGTTATCACCAATATTGACAAATAGTTGCTGCCCGCCCCTTGTTAACCAGTTAGTTCTAGAAACTAAACTTATATGACTACATTTTAGTGTATCAAGCTTGAATTAGCCCATGCGATTGGTCAGAGGCACCAGGCACTCTTGATGATCTTGGTTGTGGGTTTCACTCTTTGGGAAATCGTTAATTTCGCACGAGGCAAATACATTCAAATGCGATGGCAATGTTTGTGATAACCGACAAAGAGCACTGGACAGCTGTTTCGTCTTGTTTTGGACTCGTTAGCAGTGCGGGTGTCATTGGTTAAGATACTCACCTTATGGAAATGGAGCGCTTGCCTGAAACTCTGAACCAAATCCTGGTATTGCTTATTCGATCGCGACACAGACAGCGGTGTTAGAATACCGACAGTCTTCTGTTTCCGTAAAGACCAAGTATCGGCACCGCATGGCTGAGCTGTCGCAAATACCCGTGATAGAAATGCGGATATCGTTGCGGAGCGACAGATATCTCAGAGCTGCCACCGCCAACCAAGCCTCTTGCTTGTGTGAGTGGGGAAATATACAATACGGAATAACTGTGGCGATCCAGGCCTACGTGATGACGCCCATCCTGGAGCGGTGCGTTACAGTTTCTGGACATTTGTGATCATTCAAATTTGAAAGATGACGTCAATGACACGCTTATGGCTTCTGACTACACGTCATTGGTGGGTCGTGCCAGCCAATTCGAGACAGTGCAGACAGAAGCAGAATTATGCAAGCAGTATTGCAATCCAATTGGTGAAAGTCTAGATAACCAATAATCTTCTTCTGTACATATTATTTAATCGCCTTCATTTCTTCCATTAAACTAACTACGTACTACTGTTCCTGTTGCCTTTTCCTCGCGTCTCGGTCACCTGGGCTATCGCGAGCTCGTGCCATTGCGGTCCAATGCTTCCGGAATCCAGTACGTGATAGCTGATCCTGGATTTGTGTCCGGTGATTCCTATTGCGTGGTTTGTATTCCGAATTCCGTGCGTACTATTAGTACTACTACTACAACCATTACAATAGCATTGTATAAATGGGCAAAAGATGCAAAGATGAGGCTACGGCTAACACCATTCAGTTGCTTCCATGGAAATTTCGCCCAGTTACTCAATTATTAGATATTTTCTTATTGCTCTAGCAGAAAAGAACATGCACCGGATATAGTCGAACGAAACAGATTCATCTATTTTGTAGTTAATTTCACTACCGCGTTGGCTAAGTGAACAAATATTTTTTCAAATAATAAATTTGATGTAAAGATGAAAACTTCAACTACGACGTTTAACGGGTGATGTGCTATGGCAAAAGAATATCAAAAACAAACAACAACACCAGTCATGTATTGATAAGTACACATGTGACCAGGTAGCGCGCATGTCCTCTTTTAAAACAGCCACACGTAGGCCCACCAGGTCGAGTTCAGTCAGACTGTGAATGAAATACGATTTTGTTTATACGTATATTGTCTATTATTATTTTCATATTATATGCCTATTCCTTTAAGGTAATATTACGCTGCTGGGGGAGTTCGATTAACCAGATTATGGTAAATACCTGAATCTGAGACTGAAAACTGACTGAACAGAAATTATTTTGTTCACAGATTTTCAACGACCATAATAAACAGTCCGCAATCAATAACTCCACAAAGGCACGGTTACCCCTGCAGTCAGAAACACTTTCCAACTACAAACCAACAAGGTTATGGCCCCCAGGAGATAACATACAGTTGCTTTACTTAAATGGATATGAAAAACACGAGAAAAAAATATAATTGTATAATCGTTAACTAATTTGATACCCCTTTTGCCTAATGGAAAATATTTGATCGAGTAAATGGGTTACTTTTTCAATGACTACCTGGTTCAATTGATCACAGTTTAACTCAAGGAATACTATCAAACACTTCCCGTGTAATCATGACGTTTAGGTGTTTGTCATGGCCACTTTAGACACTGTTACTTTCGAATCAAAGAAATTGGCCAATAAAGTAAACAACGTCTGATCATTCTCGGTTCCGGTGGATTTAGATAGTGGTGACACATATGTCAAGGATACAGAGTACCGATTCCGGATAAGTTGAATGGTATACATTAGTGTTGAGTGCTAACAAGAGCAGAACTCAACTTCATTGCTTCCCGAGTGGAAGGTTGACTCAACGCACTGAGGACAGCAGGAAGGGCGATCGATAGATAACAACCGGAAATTTTTATTTCACCTCATTCCATAATTGAAAAAGGTAAACATTTTCATTTTATTCATCATGTTCTTTTATCACATATTCTACCCCAATGACGTCTTTTTCACAGCCCCTACGTGCATCACGTGGATTCTATCGATAAAGAAGTGTTGCACTCAATCATGCTTGCTTCCGAAGGCTTGATCAATTGTTCCGTTAGCGAAGGTCAATCGGTCACAATTATGGAGGTAGGTGTATCAAATGAATGAAACTGACAATGTTTCGAGTGACCCAATGAGCTTATCAATAAGTGTGCACTTATTGGGCCCGGTACACTACCCTTTCTTTAGGTGTTTCAGTTCGAAATAAACGAGCACAAGGCCAACATGCATTGGTATATCACTGGGAGATCATGATACGCTTGCATCCAGGATAGTTCCTAGTCTATCTAGAAGGAATGGCACCAAAAGGTTTCTTTGCCTTTCAGCTTCCAGAAAATACAGTAAAATCTACATGTATATAGTTATAATTGCTGTTATTAGTAAGGTTATCAGCTTCATCGATGTTTCTTGAAAACTAATTCTATTCAGATCTCTTATCTACCAATAATTTAAAATACGAGTCTTTACTGCGGTTTTCTGCATCACCTCTATTCTCGTTGACCTTATTTTATCAATTCCGTCGTATGATCAAGAAGCACAGAGAACAAATATGTTCCGTGCTTCTGATCAAAAATCGATTACGCAAGTATACTACGCAGTCGGAGTAGAACAACCGAGGTCAGTCCCCATGCAGACCGTCTGACCGGAAAGAGTGAGAATCAGAAAGGTCAAAAGGTTGGAGTATTATGGACGCAATCGATTGAGGTCTTGGATTTCACTCATAGCGTAATTATTGATTTTACTTGCACTTTCGTTTAGTAAAAATAACTTATTTTTAAATTTTTCGTTGACTGCGTGTGTTTTGTGTTCATCTCTGAGCATTGAAATAAACTGTTTTACTCACTTTGAACAGCTAGCAAATACGATAGAAGCCTTATTAGTATTTGTTAGAATCAAAACAGCCATAGTTTTCTATCTATTGCGTGTGTATGGAGCAGTCTTCAACATGTGGAATATTTTTATGTATTATTCAGCTAAAAGCTTAGTTAAATTTTATAACTATATAATATATAGATTTGGTCTACAGCTTTGAGCATAGAGAGAATATGGAAGGGGCTTCAGGGCTTCGTTAACAACACTGTTCACCACGGTCATTCAGGGCCTACTTACTGTAAGGCCTTTGATTGCTCAAACCCAATCAGAGGTACATTTATGTTTCAATAAAAGCTTACCAACTTCATGAACGCAGCAGATTAGTTCAATCGGATTACAGTGATGGATTCCGTGAGAGTGATACTTCAAAATGAGTTGAGAAATCAAAACCGGTTTAAGTGATGTTTGCATCTGAAACGCATGTTCCAACTGTTGCTTCACTAGGCGATCAGCCACTTTTTTGCAATGACAACTATCGGCTAAGCTCTATCACTGTTATAGCCCATCTAACAAGAAAAGCGTTCGTTGCAGCGCGCACTTCAGTTCGGTTCTCGATTCAGTACAATCATGCAAATAAAGTTTCACTCCTAAGGTTGCATATTTTGAACACAACACGTGAAATTAGTGTCTAGTAAAATCAATGAACCTAAATACAAAAATGCAATATGCATTATTGTAATCATTCGTCAATGTCTGATCATGCAGCTCAGAGCCGAAGGCATCAGTGCCGTGTCCCGGCCTGCACCGCAAAAGTACGCACTGCCGACGAGACCAAAAAACGGGCAAAACACGTGTCCAGCCTTTGGCCAAAGAAGGTCCTTATCACCGAGCAAAACGGACAATGCAATCAGGTTTATGTTCACCTGACTACATCACCCTCCGGTTCTTCATACATGGTATCATCCCATGTATTTTCATGTGAATCTCTTACTGTTATGCGGTTAGCTTATAGCACTCGATCTCCGTCTGAGTTAGAATGAATTTTTGTCTCGGAACACGGTTTTAGTCAAGGAAGTTACAGAACGCGCGCACAACTCAGGTCTTCACAAAAATATCTTGATCTACAGCGCCCAAGTTCAATCGCACTGTTCTGATGACATTATCCAGTACATGACGGTGAATTCCCAGTGAGTGTCCGCTTAACCTGGTTACCAACCTTTCAACGGTCAGAGTCTGTCCGAATCGGGCCTCCCTGTGACGGATGCTTTCGGATGTACTTGGAAAGCTATCTGGATGCTCAGTCCACATTACATAAGTGTGCTAATTTCGCTTCCATGTGTTTGGCTTGATTTATTCAACTGCATTTATGGGCAGGTCTAATGTCAATGCACTGATCACTAAAGACTCACTTTTCGTTGTAACCTTTTTACCTATCCACCTGAAAGTTTAAAAAAATAACTACTAAGAACGACAGTTAACTGTTTCCTGCGGTTTGTACCACCAAGGTCGTTTTTGTCGTACGTCGAAACACACGCCATGCGCATACATATAGGAATGATCAAACTGAATTATAATTTCAGATCACAAAATACACCCATTGTTCTGTCAGAGAAGTCTGAAGTGGCAAAGACAGTTCCGTTTTTCGGCACTTTTCATCAGGCCAATACAGAACATAATCGAACATTTAGACACAGTGAAGCGTGATAATCCGTGGTGAAAATACTAAAACAGTTACTGTGATGATTGATGTTGAAGACTGTGACCGGATGGACCAGTCATGGATGAGTCAAATTGGTGTGTCTATTCCACGACTTTATTGGCCTTAGGTCAGGGCAGCAGTAGGGTCTTGATAAATTGTTTTTTCGAACACAGTTTGGTTGGTGTAGCCTGATCCCTGTCGCTTCGGCCGTGCGCAGAATTCTGTCTCACCCCTTTTGATCGATTATATGCACGCGGTAGATGACCTTGAATGCCCCCTATCGTGTCAGTTTGTGACCCGTGTCGAGTGCGTGGGTTAGGATTGCACTATTCTTATTTTTATTGATCCCTGTTGATAGCCAAGCTGGACAGTGTTCTTGAATCCCTCCTGCGTCTTCCGCTCCACAGGAGCACGAATAAGAGTACACCCAAACGAGGTAGACTGATAAGGTAATTTGTCCAAATGATTCAGCTGTGGCTCCAATCATGTGTGCGTGTGTTTGTGTGAAATTGATCACATTAGGACTAGAATTGCTCTTTCCCTGTTTCGTTCTTATTGTTAGTCATATCTAATGTAATGTAATGACATGAACAAGAAAAACTGAAAACGAGCTTGTTCGCCGCGCTGTTGTTCTCAATGTGTTCTGTGGGACTAATGAAACGAAGGTCACTTGTCTTTGAGTTGTGACTGCAGCATAGGCTTCGTATTAAAAGAGAGACAGTTTAGCAGCAAAGTACGTTCTTTTGATGACATGAGATAATCGAATATTTAGCGTTTCAGCTAGCATATCGCCCTTGAAATGAAGTGTTGCATAATCTCTTTCATTAGGGACGGTAGAATAACGTTCAACGAATCTCATCCGAATCTCCGCTTCACCATGGAGCTAGAGAATGCTGATTCACTCTCGCAGCTGGATGTGCTTCTACAAAGAAAATTAGATGGAGGAATCGAGAGAAGCCTACGTGGAATCGGCAATACACTCATTTTCAGAGCTTTGTAGCAATGTAACAGAAACAAAATTTGGTGCGTTGTGTGGTCGATAGAGCCAGGCAAATCTGCTCCGTCAACAAGCTTCCAGTTTAACTGCTTCCGATAGGCAACATTTTACGGGAAAACGGCTAGCCAGAAAGCTGTAGACATCTGTAATTTTCGTGGTGCACATTGTACTTTCCCCGTCTTTATTTGGTACACAGCTTACGTATGAATAATCACTAGTAAAAGCCAATTTTAGGCCTGCCAGGACGAGTTGAACCGACAGTGTCCGATTTGTGATCACTTCGTAATATAGGGGCTCCATTGTTTTAAGTACATGAAATCTGAAAAGGAACAATGCTTGTGACATTCTCATAACATGAGAGCTCAACAAACACCTAATATCTATTCTGCTCATCTTGTAGAAAATAAGATTCGTACTGGTACGCATAACAGTCAAGGTGACAAATAACAATGCGGTTTGTCAGAAATATCAACACCGTTTGCCAAAGGTGGTGATTATCCAGTTGGTGTAACAGTGTCCCTTTGATACTTGCATGTGTCCATGCTGATCATGCTTTTCTGTCGCTTCATCGGTGGTAGACGCATGCAAAAAGATAATACGAAAGCAGGGCTTCTGCAGGCCTGTCAATCAGCGACCTCTTTCGAACACACCGGCAGCTAAATGAATCCAATTTTTTGTCTACTTTGATTGTCCTAGGTACAGGACACTGCCTAGTTCATTAGGACCATGTGACTTACAACCGCACATTTAGACCTTGAAACGAAAGCAGTGTTTGTTGTAAATGTTGGTTACTAACGTTTGGGTTGGCGGCATCATCGACAGTCATGGCTACGTGCGTACAGCATGTCCTGAAGCTCGGACATTCTTATTGATCAGTTATGTAGACTTCCTTTTTGGTGGGCCGGACGCAGGAAGCTACAGAACTCAGATTACACAATGGAGACCTACCTACTAAAATACTTTTGAACTTATCCAATCATAGAGATGTAGATCAAACGGGATAAATAGATTAACGAACTTTTCCACAACGCTTGTGGTACGTATACCGAGTCATATCGAAATTTGTATACAGTTGGATTTAACAGTAGAGGCTGTATTTTTACCTATTGCAATCCACCACAAATGCGTCACTCTTGTCACGTGACACAAGTAATATTTTTATCAATCTATCCTCGGTGCATATGTCTGACGATTGTGTGGATGACCAGATCAGTGAGTTACTTACGCACATAAATTTGATTTTTGGATGTTAGTTTGGTATCAGTGGGACTCACTTAATATAAATTGTTTTAAATCGCGACTTGAAAATATCACCATCAGGACTCATTTAGAAGGGGCCAAGAATTGCGACAGAAGTTGAACTAAGCATTAAGTTAGGCAACTTGGATCTTATATAGCTTCATAAAATAGTAAATATACATATACGCCCCGTTGGATTATACAGATTCTTTCGATGATCGTCTAGATGCCGTTTCTTTGTGTCAGATCCAAAAGAGTGTTTTGTGTTCCACCTTCAGTGGTTATATTTTAAATTGCACCAAAAATAAGCGTAAAATAAATCAGAATGATGTCGGTCGTTCTATAATCACAAAATTGATTTTATATTCATGCTACCTGCAAGATTCAAAAGCTCTTATATAAAAAATAGTGAATAGCATTGAAATGCACCACTTAAATTCTGTCCATAGGATTTTCCAATAGATCGATCCCTTTACACAAAAATATCAATCAAAAATCTTAGTATGATTCTGTTTTGCCTCTGATCGCGTGTGTATCGTAATGATGTCAATAATGCTAGATAATTTGACCTGATTTTGGGTTTCACAATCAGAAAAAAATTTCAGAAAGTAATCGAGTAGAAAGTTCATTTTTCGGTTCACACAACAACCATGAGAACGAGGGAGAAAATCTTGGTAGGACTCCAAGGACTGAGCCACAAACGTGCCATTGTCACCAAAATATGGCGATAGGCGACTTCGTCCAGTGCCACTCCTGTTCTGGTGGAGCCTTATGCGATTCGTCATTCCGAATCCCACATCTGAGGTCACCGATTATGATGACTGACAAAAGTCTAATAGACTGTAGTGCCTACCGAAAAAATAATATTTGAATGCCAATTATTTAAAAATGTTAAAAGGTAAATGTATTTATTATTTTCCTGCACAGTACAAAAGTATTTTATGCACATGGATTCCGAATCAAGTGTACGGTTATTTATTTACACTAGATTGTGCATAATACGGTTCATAAAAGAAATACCATGAACAAAACAATTGCTTAATTGTGTTCCAGTTTTTCACATAAAGAAGCAAAAAAGGGTTGAGTGGGAAGACAGGACAATATGGAGACCATAGAAATCCCTGTGAAATGCATACCCAAGCTGTTTGTTGTACAAATAACAACCACTGTGGATAGTTATTTGCAGATATATTTCGGAGGAGCGGCAGAACCTTCGTATATTTCCATAAGCAACCACCAGGATTACACAGAAAATATCTCATGTAAGCGCAAAAGTACGAGATGATTGCAAACAAATCCTAAAATACAGCTGAATCGTTTCACAGTGTGTATTGAGGTCCTCCAATTGGATTCTCCAAAAGATTTATAAATAACCAACGAAAGAAAGAAATTAAAAGTGACAGAGGATAACTGCTAAATCGCATCGGGTTTGCTGTAACGGATTTCACAAATCATGATGAGTCATTTTCAATCTCCTTGTCACTCAATTCCTGAATCATATGTGTCGTTATCGCATCGTTGTCAGGATATGCAGTCGTATAACTAGTAAAGGCATCCAATTTACTGTCGGGTTGTTCTACGGGGTGTAGAAATTCTGGCAATTGATCGCACATCTTATAACCGTGATCCCAATGAAGTGCGAAGATGAAGCTGATATTGTTTACCTTAACATTGTCTCGGACAGACATTCAGAGCACGTATTTATATAGAATAATTTGATTACGCACTCCACCACACTGAAATCTTTGTCTTTTTGACTCAGGTAATAAAACGATTCGTCGACTGAATTGCATTTGTACTGTATAGTTAGTAATCCATTCCCAAGTAAGTGCCATAGAAACGTTGGCGACGAAAAGCATAACTTTACTGAAATGACTAGCCGTATTCATTAGATGACTGTAAATAGCCTTTCAGCATTTATGGAACATCCTGACTAGATCTGGTGTTCTACAACTATGCCACAGACGACTCTTGGTGTATTAATGTTCAACTAGCCCGAATTATGCTCTGGGATTCGTTTACTCACTTGTCTTTTTCATGAGTAACAGGACTGATTCAACCGTAACAGTCGTGTGTTCAGCTTTTGCAAACATGTCAACTAAAATATGCATCACATAGGATGTGGAAGGCGAACGGGAGAAAAAACATGGGAACGGGCAACTCACGGTCATTTTGCAACTTAAATTAGAAATAGTTAAAGCACAGTTCGGCAGTTTCATTTGTTGTCGAAGGCTCGAGTCTAGTACATTTTTCTACATCATAACATTTCACCTGTAACGAAAAACCTCATGTGCAAGCTGAAATAGAAAAAGAGTGACTTGCTGATACATGTACATTTCAAAGCTTAGCCGATAACCCAAATAGCGGACAAATGAGAGAAAAACATTATCCATTTGCAATAACCAATTAACGCCATGCTGGTCAAGGTCAACTGTACCATCGTGTGACTATACTTGTCTGCCGGCGCGCACGGCGCTCATTTACATTTACACAGACATCGGGACTGGGCTGATACACGTCAAAAAAGGCGACACAGCATGTGCGTCACTGTGAGCGTTTTGGCAAACCATAACGCTACTAGCCAAAGAAAACCATTAACAAATTAAATAACTTTACATTTTTACGCTGATGAAAGATAATTCAAGCAAAATTGTCTCTTACACTTAATTTTGGCTCACTGACATTTAATTTATAAGTTGATGGCTTAGAACAGGTTCCCAAAAATAGATTTCGCACAGTGGTCAGGGTCATATATTTGAAAATTCATGCCATAAAATATGACCATTAGATTGCAATTGCATCAGTTTTCTGCCATTCTTATTTTTGATTGTTGTGTGCCCACTATTCATCCCTGATTCAAATTGAAGTAATTGTTTCTAAAATGACAACTTTGGTTATGTGTAGTTCATAGAGCGAGTTCAGTGCGCTCCCCAAAATACATCCCTTACGAAAATACAAGTTGTCCGAATTTGCTGGTGAGTTCAATCGATCGCGGGAGTGTTATTTGGACCGGTCAAAATAAGATCGTTGTTTACTTAGTAATCCACTACCCAAACCTTCATAAAGATTGTACTTGACTACAATGGACACCAGTTAGTAAGCAGCGAAATGATCCAGGACATAAATCATGTAATGTTGCTACATTAGCTGCTATGGTTTAGAATTGCAGTAGTTTACATGTTTTAGTTTTTAACATCATACCTTGTTTCTCATCAAAAGGCACTCTCCCTGGGTACTCCGGTAATTGCACGTGATAATCCTGGAAATCGGGATTTGATAAATCATAACACGAATGGTTTATTGTTCAACACACCCGAGGTGAGTGAATGTTCTGCATTCAAAGCTCGGTAATTTACTTGCATTTGATGCCAAGTGCTTCTGCATATTTAAACATTACTGTAACTAACAAAGTTATATTTTCATTTCTGACTACCTTTAGCCCTGGGGCCATTACGATTGATCATGCGTAGTATCATCTAAATTGTTTAGCTTAGGAGAATTACCTAAAGATTTTAGACCATTGGTGCCGGTCGCCATGTTTTTCGAGGGATTCCTTTGATATGTATACTGAAAAAATAAATTGTCAGTGAGTTAGCATACGTTCATTGTTGGCTAAATTTTTAATTATACTAAACCCCTAATTTTTCCTAAACAGACTGGTTGTAGCTTTTTCTTTCTATTGAACTATGAAGGTAATTATTTTATAAACGTAGCGATTCATAGCAAGGTTTATAAATGTTAAAGGATTGATTAAAACGGGAGACGAAGTGTTACAAATCCCGTTGTGCATTACGTCTTTTTAAATTTGAGGGCCAGAAGAGATTTTTCTGAGATGCATGCTGATTTTCAAACCATGTGACGGATAAATCAGACAGTCGACAGATGGTCACGTGATTGTCTGTCCTTGTTGATGGAAGGTAGGTGCTATGCATTGAATGCGTTCGCTGTTCAGTGACACTGACTACTCCAATCTATAATTCATTTTTTGTGCGAAGCGAAGCAAGTAACGGCATCGGTCTTGTACGCACCTCGTTATCTAGAAAGACAGCAACAATGATTTGTCAATCTTACAAAAGGCACAATGCTTTTTTGTTTACCTGGTAAATCACATACACGTATCGATAAACGAACTGTACAACGGATACTGCGTTTGCTTTGGTCCCATAATCCCAAATTTTTATTACCTGAATGGTGCTAGTATTGGGAGAGACAGAACCGTTGATCCTTAAACCGCTTGGTTGTCTGCCAAGGGATTCATGTCGGTTTGAATAGGAAAACCAGGGTTTTGTATATCCCGTGGAGTTCATTGATATTGCAAATTTCCTTTTTTCAGTAAAGTGATTCAACGAATGTTATTATTAGTGCTAAATTTTGACAGCCGTCAGTTGTGCGACTATTGGGTTGCAGCACAAAGACTCTCGGTTCGAGACCCCATGGGAACAAAAAGTACAATTAACAAGTTAGATGAAATAGCTGCTTATCATCACACTGTTTTTAGATAGAGAGTTTCCCTTATTAACAACCAATAACGTGCTCCAAAGAACCGGTTTATATGATATTATTGGACTAGAAACATCGGCTCATAAACGGTGGACTAAACGGCAAGTAAATGATACCTTTTAAATAAAACCCACTAATCTATGTACCAGTTACGTAATTGTTCAATCTCAATGAGGAAAAATAAATTCAAATGTCTTGCCTTAGTAACAAAATTTGGAGTATATCGACTTTAGCCATCTCGTAAAAGGAGAGGAGATGGGAAGCGTGTGAAAGACAACGATTGTCATTATTTTAACCGCGACTAGGTTCACCGGCGAGGTTTGCAATCAGAGTGCAAACGTTTTATCGCCAGACCAACTGGAAAGAATATTCGGTCGTTTTTCATAGGAAGCGGTGGGGATTAAGTAAAATAATAATTACTGTGACGTGATTGATGTGCCGAACAGAGTATACTGAGGATGGCGCACTATATTCGAATACGGGAACATCATTCTGCGGTAGATGAGATTAAAATGGAGATATATTAGTCACGATCTAACTACTACTTACAACTAGCAGCTACAGCAACCGCACGTCAGGTGAGTATGTGATTCAACTGATATTTTATTTGTTCGGAATAGTCAAACGAAAGTTAAACACGTGGATGATTTTGAACGCACAGAGAAAACCACGGTCCGGGTAAATGGTGGGTGTACTAGTAAAGAAAATACACGGGTCAAGATGATTGGTTGACTGCGGAGTACCATGGACATCCTAATGACCAATGAAGACCAACAATTAAAACTAAGGAGGATAAGAAGTTCATATATAGAAGAAACAAATCGTGAATTGAAAATCCAGGTGTTAAACGACTGGTTGCGTCTCATCAATAATGCAAATCCATCCATCCGACTGGGACCGCGAGACACGTATTCCGCTAAAAGCGTTCAAAGTCAGCTAGAAGCTTGTAACCGGAGTGTAAATGAATTCACCTGCGTTCGTTCTAATTAGTTGACTTTCAGGTTCACGTCGTTCGTTAAATTCCAGATTCCGCGGTTAGCGCTACTCTATCAGTTTCACTGCCTGGTAATTTCTTGGCAAACTGAGTTGCGCTTGATTGAGTACAGATATTTCCCCTCTTCAAAATCATTTGTTTCGTTTCAGTGTGGCATTGAGCAATCGAAATTATATATGAGTTTTGTAAAGTGCCATAGTGTAACCGTTGAGAATGAAAATCATACTGTGTGGCTCAAAAGCTGGGGAGAATCGCGTGCTCCAGCGCACGTGATTCCAATTTGTTGTGTTGGTCAGACCAAACACATTAGCTGGTAGCTAGACTTAATGTTCGGGCTGATTTTGTGATTTTGCTTAAACACACTTGAATAGGAGTCCAATAGGTTTACTCATCCTTTTTCTCGGCTTTTTGTGCTTTAAGTACCACATAGTACAATGCTTTGTTCTGAAATTTTGAGTAGATTAACAATACCGTGCATTCAGTTGTTCTGACGACATGATTTCATCATAAAACGTATATGCCAAAATATAAGGGCGTTTTATACGTTTTAGAACTATATACATATACATACTGTACTCCACAGCGTACATTTTGGTTAAATCAGGCTGCTCTTCTTTCAAGCTTTCTGCATCCGGATATTTCTTTCAAATCGACTGATGAAACAATAAATGACTATTATTTGTTTTTCTAGGAATACCGGAACCAAAGTCAGGAAGAGTATTACTGACCCACCGAAAATTAGTCGTTGTGGCCTAGCCAAGGTCTTCACATGTCACAAACGTGCATGACAAGAACAGAGAGACTTGGTAGTGCACAGTTGTCTGGTTATTAGCTGCTCACCGAAAGAAGAGCACATACATATCGACCCGATCAAGCAAGCCGATGACCGGTTATGAATCTCCCCTCTCATTGACTTAGAAAACAGACCGTCTGCAGAAACGCACATGACATCACGGGGAACATGAACTGGGTATGGTTTGCTGATGACCGTGTGCGCAGTGGTTTGAGTGCGGTCAACTTTGGTTGGGTATATCACATACCGAAGTGGTGAATTAAACCTTTTCGGATCTGATCTTGAAACTCCATACGTGGTGATTATTTTGAGTTCAACCGGTAGAGTAAGCTCTTTTTTTGGGAAAATCGATTGCACGATCTCACCATAACTCTGAGGAAACAAATATAAAGGACAAATGTAAAAAAATATTACAGACTTATTCATGTTTAATACGATATTTTATCAGAGTCCTTCCATACAATTTGGTTAGTTAGAAAAGTATTCCATGGATAAAAAGTTCGCATCCCAAGTGTTAAAATACTAGAATACCCGTAGCATTTATTCATTCACACGATCTATGAAAATCACTTATTAGGTTTGCGATTTTGTGTGCATAACTCACCAACATGTTTTCATCTATTAGTATCTATTAGGAATAAAATTGACAGCAAGTTCACAGTTCGATAAAAGATCATAGATCTTCAATCAAATTCGGTGGAGATTAGAAGTGAACGTTTTGTACTAAAACGAGATAACATGAGGAGTGCGAAACGTGAACGCCTCGTCTATTTTCTGTTCTTGGTAATTATCAATGAAGAATATCACCACTGAATCACATGTTGTCGGAATGCAACTGTTAATAAGTAATTTTACCAAACATGTCCTCATGGTGATATCCACAAGTATGTGGCAAAAGTCACTGTTACTCTGCCCAAATCATAAGAATTTCGATTACTGAACCAAAAATATCCCGGTGAATCTGCGATTGGATAAATCACATCAAATAAAATAGAACTACTTGCATTTTTGTGCTGCGTTTTTCGACTAACCTCGTCTCCATAAGGCTAGGTTGTTGGCTGGATGGGAGCCTCACGGTAGCAGGATACAGAGGCCCTGCCAATCACTAACGCAAATGCTGCAACTCCGATTGCCGCCGTACAAATTGGGGAACGGCTGAAATCGACTGTACTTTCAATTCTGATGGTAGCTTATATGCCGCGAATGCAGCAACCAATCACGTGGTTTAGGAAACGAGTATGCGCGTGTGCGGAAAGCACGTGATGCTTTTATTCATGCTTGTGTTCTGCATTGTGCGTGTGTGGACGTGGATATATAGTAGTGCAAATGGCGTCTGTCTGTTTTTCAACGTAACAGCTAGATAGCTAGACAGTTAGCCAGCTCTACAAATTTTCAGAGTACAAGTACAAGTGTGTGTTATTTCTTTGACGGTACATACGAATCCCAAAACTGCACGTCAATAGCCCTGCCATCAACTGATCGATCCATTCACCTAGCCGTCATGTGATTGTCTGGTCGACCGTATTATTTACACGGTTGGTAGATTTTTGTGAACAGTCAGCCTCAACAATACAATGATAAATTGCATCGGCCTGTAACGAAAGGAGATAATGCCCTCCACAACTACTTTAGGGATCTGAGACTGGCTTCCGTAGATCAAATCCGCCTGACTAGATACTGGGTTCAACCCCGTAGCAGGATGCTTTTATCAAATGATGCAGGGCATGAGGACAAAACAAAAATGCAAAGCATGGTGCAACACTAACACGCGTTTACCATGGTAAAACACAGTTCGTCTAAACAGAAAATTCCTCAAAACATGGTATTCTGACGTTTATCCCCTTGGGCTGGAAACAGTTAAGTGGCACCGTTATCTTGGTTGCGTTTTCCTGTACCTGTCGGGGCACCAGATGTTGTCAACATTGCCGTATGGTGTTGAAGTTGCGCCGATGCATCCAGTGGATTACACACATACACACAGAGTGAAGCTTACCGGTGCTACGAAAGTTTTTGAATTGCACAAAACGAACCTGTTGTCCAACGTATATCATATTTAAAGCTTTGTTCACATCAGGCGAACCGGATCGAAGAAACCCAGACAAAGCAGTTGCAGTCCGATTCATTATCAGCTTAGAACGAAAATGCTGCACCGAACCATTTGAACGAATATCATTCAGAGTACTACATCGTACACACCCGAATGCCAGCTATGCAACGGTTTGGGTTCTACTGAACTGGGATTTGTGCAGATGAAATTATTCCGAACGTGATCGATACATGTCTAGTTGTCACGAATCAGAAAAATCCATACCATTGAATGCTGCACATTCATTTGTGTATAAAACTGGGCATTATAACTGTTTATGATTATTATCACTGTTAGTATTATAAGTAATTTGAGTCGTAGATCGCAGCTTTAGTGCTTCAAAGGTCGCCATATTTCCGCTGTCCAGTGATATGCTGAAGATCTCAGGGATTTATTTATGGTCTTTCAAGCTTCACCGTTACGACGTAAAAAATCTAGCTGCAACGTTTTGTTGGATTCTAACCATAAATGTTTACATGTTTCATATTTGTGGTGATGCAGCTTCTCTGTTTGGTTTCTCACCATCAGGGAAGAACTTAGATATCCAGTTAACTGGAAGTTGCAGCCGTTCGGGGAATTCACCTCGCATTGCTTCAGTGGAAGTTATCGGAGACAATATAAAAGATTTATATGTACATGCTTCTAAATCACCAACTCTTCCTTTACCATAAATGAAAGCATTTGCGTGTTTGGTATTAAGAGCTAAACAATGACATTTTCTCTCCACACAGGAAACCTAGGGAACTAATTCAAGTTATATCTCACTACAGATGAGTGAACTTTGCCGATAAACAACCTCAGTTTGTTTGACATGAAGCGAATTTTGTTATAAAGTCTGTGAGGGGTCAACTTAAAGCCTTCTTCTTGTGTCTCTTAGAAGAGGGTTACCGCGCGCCGATCAGTGCCTTCTGGTGGGTCGTTTATTTTTCAGTAACGTGAGATCTTGTGTGGTGGCCTAGTGGTAAAGTCACGAAATTATCACCCCGGGGGTACGTGTGTTCTAATCCTAACACCACCACCTGAATTTATCCATTCTCGGGGTGTTGTAAGGCAGCCCTTTGACTAGCCCCTCCTCTTTTCTTGAAAACTGTATCATTCAATTTATTCAATAAAAGGAAGTGAAAATGAAGTGGAAGGAGTCAATGGGCTACTTGCAAAAAGAGCATGTTCAACACCAGATTTCGCAAGAAAATAGAGCAAGTCACACTATCTAAAAGCGAGGTTCGCTACCACCAATCAGAGGCACACAACAAGTAAAACCGTCAGTAAAAACAAACGAATTTGGAGTCGTTAACTAACTAATTTTCTTACTGATAAGCTTTACAACATTTTTTTGATGTTTTCTTTAGATATGCAGACAATTCTAGTGTTTGTAGTAGATCATAGAAGAGTGGTAATAAGAGCAGTTTAACATTACAAAGTATATAAAAATAAAAGTTGAATTCTGATAAAGTTCCACAATCCACTGTTATTCTCTAATTCGAAAATAAAAGTAGCGACCTTAACGAGATTTGATTGTGCGCTATTAATTCAGTCAGTGCATTTTCAATTTTCGAGCTACAGCGTTCATCATCATCACCATCGCACAGCGAA
>UZAN01044692.1:12516-30827 GCA_900618425.1 Echinostoma caproni | reverse complement strand
ACAGAAAGTAATATCACGGTAATTCAAGGTTGACTGTGAAGAAAATATGAACGAAAAACGACCTCATGGATTGCTTCTAATCTGCGTATAATCACCGTCACTACACGTATTTAAGTGATCTTGGGCTTTTCACTTACACAACTTCAAGTTTCCTGCACATGCTAAAGCAAGGCAAATAATTGCTATGATCACCAAATCCTTCAAATCAGGAAAGAGTATACTAACTACCTACTTATCCCCCATCAGATTGCACTTTGAATATTGCTTTATCATTTTCTCTAGGCTGTCTGTAGCAGACCGAATTACAATCAAGAATGACCAGCGCTTATTCACTAAAAAACTATTGGTTACTTATCAACCCCTTGTGATGCGGAATGTTGAATTCTTCCATAAATGGACCCTATATGGCTCAGGCACATTAGACTTTACTTATGCTTCCTTTACAAACGGCTTCTTTGCAGGGTATTTTCTTCCCAAGCCACATCCATTACATCATATGAATCTTAAATTATTCCCCTTTCAGTGAGATCGAACTTCTTATAAAATTCTCTATATTATGTACTAAGCTTCTTATTGAAATTTTTCCAAGCGAAAACTTTCCCGACGTAGCAAAACTCTATTCATAAATTCCTTATTGCGTTTTGTTGCGAAGTAATCTAGTAGGCTAGAAGTGTGTTGTTTTCCCAGGATTCAATACGGCACCTACGTTCAACACGTCCAGATAACTTCTACCGCAGCTGTCGATATGAATGCTTCCCTTGGCCCTCTCACTACGCTGGAGCAATCTCCGCACGGCACTGTATTATCACATGAGGAAGCCCGGATTGGACTGCACTCGATGACCGTATATGTCATGGAAAAACAAACTGCACGCAGGCATTCACGAGTGCACCGGTTTATTCGGTGCTGCTACCAGGACTACTTTACAGAGGATACTATGGCGCATTTCACCCGGGATTACGCAGTGACATTCCTCTTCTTCATTGAAATATATTCCGTTACGATGCTTCAATCGACGCTATTGGAAATAGGGAATCCTCGTATGACTTCTAGTGTTGCCAATACCCGGTGGGTCGTGTTGCAAGTTTGCCCCATACCACAGATCGATGTTAGGCTAGCTTCTTTACTTCGGTGAACACGGAAAATCATACTTACGAGGTAAGATAATCGCATCTATGATCGGACAGCTAAACTGATTGAATACGTATGAACGAACAAAGGTTGGATCCAAATTGGTCGATGACTTTAAGGAAGTAAAATTTGAACTTTTGAAGAGTTAATTCGGCCAAGGTCAACACAGTACAACTCGAAAAACTCACTGATTGCATGAACCAAAATACACTATTGGTGCGGAGTTTATTTGAACCAATGGCAGTCAGCTGGTTGTATTTTGGCAGTGATTGATATCTGACGGATATCGCACGATACCGTACACTGCTACTCAAAAGGTTCCATGTGCACATGGATAGACCTACAGCACAATATTTAGAGATGACTTTGAACCGTGAAAAAGAGCTTCGCCTCCAAACCAAATTACCATCAGTGATACAATGAGTGCTCACCTTGTTTTAGTGACTAGTTGGTTGCTGATTTTCGTCAGAAAATGCCACTATCTACTCACGTTCTTTTCCGATATCAGTTCCAGGAGGTATATAACCAAGATTTGTGGAAACTTTGTATTCCGATACTTCCGAAATGTTGCAAGTGAGTTACTGGTAGCTTAGGTTATTGTTTAGTAACGGCAACAGCAGTCTAAAAGTAGATCTCATCAGAGCAGAGCAAGCGCGCGACACAGAAGTCATCGTGGAGAACTGTACTGGTGCGGTCTTTTCCAGCTCATCAAAAGCACGATAATAGTTAAGGCAAAACTTAATTCCGGACATGTCCAAATTTCAATATTTAATAAAGAAACTTGCCCAGGAAGATCACTACCGCCAAATAATGGCGCTTTATCCCAAAGCTCGACGGTACGTTTGGTTGTTGCCGGTCGAGAAGAAGAGTCCTCATGTTAGAAAGAAAAGCATAACGGTGGCCTACCTTTTGTAATAATTCTACGCGATCAAAGGCTTAAGCCACTAATTGATACCTGAACCTTGTTGGTTCTGATAAGTATACCATGGTTGCGTAACCATGTCCTGATAGTCCTCAATTACACAAAACTAGTTGGAAACTGAACTTGTCCTGATGCTAGTCACCAGCGTAGGGTGAAGGTGCTTCTGGTACGTAATGATCACGTCCAGCTTGAATGGATCTATCAGGAAACTGAGAGAAAAGCAAGAGGCAAGAAGAGAAAACTGCAGGTGCAAAACTGTCGGGTGAAGAACCGCGACAGTATCATTGACTGCATTTTCAAATACTCACAACGGTGTTCCTAAACACGATGGCTGCCCAGAGGTTAGATTCGGTTGATTGAACGATTTCAATCTCCGAGGGAAAAAGGCAGTTTGAACCGGTTTTGTATTGACTGAAGTTTCAGACATCAACAGCTATCAGTAGTTGATGAAAAGACCAAGCTCTAACCCGCTGTAGAAACATGAAGTTAGACAGTCTTATTTTCTGAGAGGGTAGTGAGAGACTGGGTTCTGCACCGGTGCAGAGTAACAGTAAATAATTGATCGGACAGCTGCGAACACTGAACTTTGTAGTCAGTAGCCCACATGAATAAGATACATTTCAGTGAAAATGGCACAAAACCTACTATGTATCACAAACAAGTGGCAATGAATGGGAGGACCCAGGAATACGGGAGGAGAAACAAACCCGAGGCTCCACAAAAGAAAAACACGAGAAGATTTTCCGTGCAAGTATGAGAAAAATGGGTATGGAACAGGGGACAAACGGGTGCAAAGAAGTCACACGGTATCAAGCAATCAACGACAGTTCGTGTACAAATTCCGGTGGCAGAATCGACCTGCGCGGTCTAATCAATCTTGATCGCGGAGTAAATATAACGCAGGAAGATGAATGTGGCCACAAATCCAATAGTCCCGGTCAGTATCCAGAATGCCATGACCATTATCATCGTGTAACCGAAGTAGACCACCGTAGGTACGAATTGTGTAATATGCAACTGAAAGGGAAGGTGGGTTGGAAGAAACCAAAAAAATTGCACAAGTCTTTTGAAGCCGTTGAAACAAATAATTAATTGTACCCCAATACAAAAAAACGAAAACTAGTTTTGAAAAATACTCGAATTAGAACTAAAGCAGCTCTCCTCAAAGTTTACTTGATGAAAGCGGTCAACAGAATTAACTATCGCGTTCATTTAAGATTAAAATCGGATCCTACATTATTAAATGTGACGTATTCGTCGTGAGCTTGAAAGCTAAGAAGTACGGGAACGCGGTTTTGACCTGGCTGGTTCTCCTCAGCATTACGAATCGATCGACCTAACTGGGGATCTAAACCGGGACCCGAGGCAGAACGCAAACACACTCGGCCAACGGGCAACTGATCATACATTTGTATTTCACATACGTCTGCGTTCAGACTGCACGCCAAACAAATCATGATACGATAATCTTTGTAAAAGGAAAACGTTCCATGATTTGCTTGTAGGTGGAATACTGCCAGGTTGTCCAAGCCAAGCGAATGGATTAGACAGTTCCTCGTTTTGAATAAACAAGATATAGCACAAACCATCTTTGTTAGCTTGTTGCGGGCATCACACTTCGCCCATCTCAGCACTAGCCTCTAGTGTTTCAAAAGGACCTAGTTTCCAGAAGTTTCACCTTTTAAATATGAAAATTCACATTTACTCATGCGAAAAGTTCGATATCACTTCAAATATAGATACACCATTTTCAGGAACATTGTCCTAAATATACGAATATTTACTGCCCCCCAGAGGTTCTTGTGACCTCACCTCACGCAGAACTCTGAGAGCCCGAAATGAGCGGAGAATAATTGAGAACGAGCGGATCCAAAATCTAGCTGAGCTCGATTGATGTACGGTTTGAATATCTCGAAACCTGTGCTAGACATTGTGAAAACTGCTGTTTAAGGAAGCGTTCCGATAACAGACTATCCAAAAGGAAAATGATCTCTACTTTTCGATCCAATCCTGTAGCGAGACCGAAGTGCCGACATGTTGGTATTAAATGAATCGCAGGAAGTTACTGAATATAATGTACCTCGATGACTACCGTCTGTTTCGGTGCATGGACCATGAACGAAGGGAATCCGACAAAACCACAATATTCATTTGATTGCACACAAAGCATCACTCCATCACGATGAGACTGCACCTTGACGCGGTGTAGTGACTTGCGCGCCTCAATGACTCTGCGAGCTAGACAGGATGGCTCCTCACAACCGCAGATCCAATCATGCCTGAAAGGTCACTGGGTATAGGCCAGACGAAGTTCAGTCTTAAAAGGCTACTTGGGCACCTCCTGGTCTCCTTCTATCCACACCCGCCCCTGGAGAGGTCACTCCAACAAATAAACACGGTACGGTGCAGTTTACCCGTCAAAACCCCCGCAAGATGGACGTAGGAGCGGGGTACCTGGGGCTTCCTCTCGACGGTGGGAGAAGTCTTCACACTTCATTGGACAGCTACCGCCCACCCAAGCTGGGCAGCCTCCAGCCAATAAGGTGCTGTCCCGTCCACGTTCCGCTTGTCTCATTGGGTGCATGAGGCTAAGGGACGATCCCGCGAAGCGGACCGACAATCAACGCACCAGTGAACAGAACAAGTAATCGGAATTCAAAGGCCTTGCGTGACAGGTTTCCAGAAGCCCCCATATGGATGCTTTGTTTACGCTCCCGCGTTGGATTTACGCCCCACTGCTTTGCGGGTGACTTTCAAGTCAAAGGCTCCGGTTAGGGTTCCCAAAGAAAAAACCCTTCGTCGGTGGGGGCTACCGCGAAGTATGTCATGCCCTAAAGTCTAAGGCACCCATTTGGAAAACCCTCCTTCCTATCTGTCTAGTTCTTCCTCTCAATCCCGAATAATACCCGACACCTGCTAGTTACAAGACCCATCGGATATCACTCAGCGTTTTACCAACATGTGCAAACAATCAGGATTTACAGGATTTTTGACGCCACAAATCCCTTTTCACTTACCCGCGTTCAATATCCGCACACTCTATCAGATCGGTCAACAAGCTGCATTAGCTAGAACCCTTGAAACTTTCAATTTAGATGTATGTTGTGTCTCCGAAATACGCATACAAGACCCTACTTCTATTATCTCTCTGCGTTCTCCTGATCCAATTTCAAACTCACGCTTCACCCTTCGTGTGTCAGGCGATTCGGCGTCCGAAGCTTGCGGTGTTGCTGGTGTCGGGATTGCGCTAAGTGCCAAGGCAGAACGCTCGCTTCTCGACTGGATTCCAGTCAGTAGCCGACTGTGCGCCGTACGTCTCAACGGTTCAGCGCGGGTCAACAGCTGCAGAACGAAGCGTCGATATCTATTCGTCGTATCGGTGTATGCACCGACGGACTGAAGTACACCTGAAATGAAGAATGAATTCTCTAAGGATCTCTCCCAACTGCTCCAAAGTGCTCGATCAACGGACATGGTGGTAGTCGCTGGAGACTTCAATGCCCAAGTGGGTACCTTAGAAGAATCAGAGAGGCTTCTTGGTGGACCACACGCAATCCCAGCCAACCGGATGGACAATGGCCCATCGCCTACTTCAACTCTGTGCCGACCACGGACTGTTTCTGTCAAGCACGAACTTCTCGCACAAGAAACGTCACCGTCTTACATGGAAACCGCCAACATCTTCACAGCGCTGGACCCAAATCGACCACATCGCTAGCAGTTACCGCTGGAGGGGATCGATTCAGGACTGCCGCTCTTACTAGTCAACACCTGTTGATACGGACCACGCTTTGCTATGAGCCAAATTCTTCTTACGCCTGGCAAACAACCGTAAAAAGAAACCGAAAACGGATACCTACGATACGTCAGTTGCAAATCAGCCTTCGGAGCGGAACTCTTTGAACGACTGTGAGTCCAACCGCCAGTCGAAGGACTCAATGAAAACTGGAAATCAAGGCATCTATGCAAATATCAATAAAAACAACGTCAGACCCTCACGCATGCTCAAAACGAAAATGATGGATCTCATCGACCTCGGTTGCCCTGCTGGACGCCCGCAGAACCCTTCCTCCGGATGCCGCATGTGACACAGGGCGCAAATCCCTCAAACGTCAGCTCATCAAGTTTGAGGAATGACCGCGAGAAGTGGTGGATAGTAAAGTGTAGAGAGATGGAGAAGGCTGCGGCGCTGTCTGGATCGATGGACTGAACATTTCGGGGCTCAGTTCAACTGGCCCCCATCGATATCTGAACTGACCTTCTCCACCGCGATTGCGCAAATACTGCCAGTTGATGCCAGTCCTCCATCTGAAATGGAGTTTATCCGAGAAATAAGCTATCTCAAAAGGCATAGGGCCTCAGGCCCAGACGGGCTCTCCCCGTCCGTTTTTAAGGATGGAGGCTTAACATTGGTTTCGGAGTTAACGAAACTCCTGGGCTTAGTGTAGGAGAGGGAACAGGTTCCAGCTGAATGGTGTTAGTCGGTCATCATACAAGAAAGGTGACAGATCCTCTAGTGAAAACCACAGAGGAATTAGTTTAATTAACATTGCTTCTAAACTTCTCGCTGGTATCATACTCCGTCGATTGTCTGCCGCACGTGAACGGTGTACGCGTGAGAACCAGACTGGTTCCAGACCTGGTCGAGGTTGTATAGACCACATCTACACTCTTCGCCAAACTCTGGAGCATCGACATTCTTTTCGTAGACCCACCATCTCTATTTTCCTGGATCTTAATGCGGCCTTCGAATCAGTCGACGGCTCTAAACTCTGGGGCTGCCTCGCTGTAAAGGGTGTGCCGATAATTCTATTTAAATATTACGATCGCTCTGTACTCACAGCCGAAGCTGAGTCCTAGCTTACGACACGCTTTCACCCGAAGTCATCACAGAAAGTGGTGTTCGACAGGGTTGCCCTCTCTCTCCTGTTCTATTTTTTATTCTATTATTTTTGTAACAGCTCGATCCTCGCGCGAGGATGGCATCGATTTACTCTCAGGTGGTAGGCTGTCTCATCTAGAGTATACAGACGAGATCGTGCTGTTAAGTGAAGATCCGGGTTACAAGCTTTCCTGGAAAGTTTGAGTACTAGTGTAGGCATGCGTTTTGCACCTTCAAAGTGTAAAATATTACTACAATACTAGGTTGGTCCAGCACCCAGTCTCACTCTCACTGCAGAAGTAATAGAGCAGGTGGATAAGTTTGTTATCTGGGCAGCTACATCTCACCCAGTGGACGCGTCACGGATGACGTGTCAAAATTTTGCTATCTGGGTAGCTATATCTCACCCGGCGGACGCATCACAGATGAAGTGTCAGTGTTTTGTTGTTTGGGCAGCTACATCTCACCCGGTGGACGCATCACGAATGAAGTGTCGGCGTGCTATCTAGGCAGCTATATCTCACCCGGCGGACGCATCACAGATGAAGTGTCGGCGCGCGCAAGGCTCGGTTGGTATTTGCTAACTTGAGACATCTGTGGCGCCGTCGCGACATCCGGCTGCTTGTGAAGGGTTGAGTATATGCTGCAGTACTTCGGCTAGTTCTGCTATATTGAGCTGAAACTTGGCCTTTAGGAAAACAGGATAAAGATAGACTATCTATGTTTGAACACCGCTGTCTACGTAGCATTGCACGAATCTGGTGGGCAAACCTGACGAGCAATGCTGAGGTCAGGCGCAAAGTTTTAGGCAACCGCGGTCGCCCACTGGAGCAAGTGGTCGACCTCCATAGATTGCGTTGGTTGGGGCATGTGTTACGCATGTCTCCAAATCGGCTACCTGGGCGAGCGATGTTTGCCGAGACAGGTAGTGGGTGGAAAAAAGTCCAAGGTGGTCAAGCTAAGACCTGGCATGAGGGTATGAAAACCCTAACCAGGAGTTTAGGTCACACAGGTCCTGTTAGGCTCCCTGGTTGGGGACCTCGGGATGGTCGTACCCGATGGTTAGGGACACTGAATGATATGGCTGGGTGTCATAAACAGTGGCGTTCATGCATTTTCTCAATTTCTCCGTATCAATAATCCAATGAACTTTCCCATTTTTTTCTTTGATCCTACTTGTGACCTTTCCTATCTTTCTCCTAATATTCATCCAAATGGGCAGCCGAAAGATAGCAACCAAAACTGGCGCACTATTGTGCATGGTTAATGGTTGTGCAAACTGAAACTGAACGCACCACTGGACTCCACAGGATGACCGCCATATCAAAAGGGAGCACGCTAATCGTTTACATATTCGCTCAGTACTTATCTCAGCCACAAACTAATGACCCCGGCAGTGACTAGCGCATTGTAATCAGTCTTGTTCGATACATATGCAATTTGTACTACCACGAAGTACTATAGAATAATGATTTTTTCACCTTCCCACATGTTTTATCAGAACTAACAAAGCTTAGGTTTTGTTCATCGTATACTTAGCACCTTTAAAATAATGTGGCCATTGACCGCTTCTTCTCCGTGGACTTGTATTTCGTGAAAGGCTGTGATTGACCGTTTCGACAAAGCTAGATGGAAGAGGCAACGCACAAGGGTAGCAGGATGATCAAATGCGTCACCACAGTTCGAATTAGTACGATAGGCTATAACAAATTTGAACTTAATATGCAATCTGTTTTCAAAACCGGAGCAAGATATGCACTTTCGCACACGTTTGGAAGAGAGGAAGATGAAGTATGAGATTGTCAATTAACAACTTACATTGGTCCAATAATAGAAGATGGAGTAGATGAGCAGATAAACTGCCGGACCGCCTGACGCAATGAACGTATGCCACCACCATCGATAATCCTTTGACCAGAGCGGAAGGTAATGGAACAGGAAAAAGTACGTATTATTGGTATATCTATAGTGAAAAAGTCAAGTGGAAGAAAAACACGTTCTAATGAATCATAAAAAGTGAATCGTCTTATGCCTTGGGAAATCCGATATTACAAGGACATAAAACTGAGCCAACAGGTTAATTTCATCGATTTGAACGGACTGCGATCTTCCTGGAAGTTCAGAGCGTTTGATTTCGGCGATTGTCTGTCACCCAAATTGGGCAGCCTCATTCCTTAATTCACGTTCCGTTGACCTTGTTCAATGAAACGTACATGGGCCATGGGTGAACAAAAACACTACAAACGCCACGGAATTCATGTGATAGACCCGCAGAGACGTTCACCTGAATGCTTCGAACCTCTGTGGAGATTTCTGCTTACCGGACTGTGTTCCGGAGAGTGTAAAAGGTGACAGGGTTACAAGTATTCAAGCGGAAAAAACGGAAGCGTCCCATGTGTAATTGTTCTTTAATTTCCCTTTCTTCTGAAGACACCAGGCGCGACGTGTTATCGTGACTTGGAAGGCAGTAATGCCATAGGCACCACTTTATTCATGGTTCTGGTCTCCCCACCGAATCTCTTTGACACATCTGATTATTTATGTGCCGGACAATATGAATAGTTTTGTCACTTGGTAAAGATACCGAGGGCTTTATAATCACGTAAAAAGACATCAACGCAATCCGAAACTAGTCAACTCGTGGATCGATACGACGATAGATAAACAAATCAAACCCACCAGGCCAAAACGAGTGTGGACCACGATGACAGTGTCATTAGTTTCCTTTCCTTCCAATCTCTAAATCACCTCCACATGGGGTTATACCGATCACGTGTATTTCACTGATTCCAAAACTTCGCTCCGCCTCCTTTAAAAATATTCTTTATTCACCCCCAATTGCGTTTTGACTCAGTTACCCCTCGTTCTAGACACTTTTGCTATCCTAAGTTGATTTATTAATTCTTCTCTCTGTTAGTTCGCTTACGTTTCCACACTCGCCTCTCGCGCTGCGAGCAAAGTCGATTTCTATTGGGCTTCAGGCTCATATTTACACTCGCACAGCTTCTTTTATACAAAGCTCAAATCCGCCAGGTGCCCGAATACCACAGTCACATGAGGTTGGGTTTTGTATTCCACGATTTCTCTTCTCGACCATGTTCAACTTGATACCATCCGACTGATCGAAGAACAATCCTTAAGCTCAAATCTGCAGTCGCTTTTCTATCGACGGGCAGTTGTTTTGTTATCGTTTTTCTGCTCTTCTGAACTCATTACAGCGGTTATCTGCATAACCGGTAACCAGGTGGCGACATTGTTGATTATTAGCGTTAGGCAGTAATCTGAAGCGAGATGAATGCTAATCCTGCGCTCAGACAGAAAGGCGACGATAGGCTTTTATCAAAAGTTGTGTTCAATCCAAAGAAGAATACAGTGTTGCGATTCGTTTTATTACTGGTTAGTTAGGCCTGAAGGAGATGAAAACTTGAGGCCTTATTCTGATTCTTTGACGAGAACCAGTTTTTGTTTTCAAAACCATTAACAGAAGGCATTGTTCAAATTTCCGTTGGACATGTGGCTGACCCACTGAGCGCCGGAGCGGTAGTTGGAGTCGGCAGCTCATCAGGGACTTTGAATAGCATTCTCCTGAAGCACGAAGATTCAGAGCTGATCTTTTCCTTTTACGTCACGCTCCCTTTTTTGATCTGGTACATACGTCTTCGATTCTTTGATGGTTGATCCAGATACCACTCGTAGGAATACAAGCAAGGAAATCTTTAAACCATGCTCATGCATCATCTTTTCATCCATATGATTTTTAAGTGCCTGAATACGAATCAACGAAAATGTCTTTCTTTGATTTCCTTGATTTTAAAGGAGTCTCCGACTCAGTTGATCGCGAAGCACTAGTGCGTTCACTTCTTCGAAAAAGAATGCCACAGAAGCATGTGAACATATCACTGTACTCACATACTTCTGGTAGAGTAAGGATCTCCGGTGAGCTAAGCAGGTCCTTCGAAATGATGATGATCACAGATCCACTATTAAAGAATAGATAACACAGAAGGCTGCATTAATGTTCGTATGAACTTTTGTTCTGTTATTGGATTACGGGTTTTTTCTGTTTATCAGCTATATATCCTCCAGCTAGGAATGTTGGATATGTGCAAGATGGGTTGCTCAGGTGATCGGGTGTATCGACCAACAAAGCGTTGGAAGAGTGTATGGTGCGGTCGATTGAATTCTAGCCCCTGGTTTATTGCTCCAACCGCGATTTGAGAGACCAAGTGGTATCACAACCCACTCAACAGGATTCATCACTTTAAATATCGTCAACAAGTGACCAGAGTTGTCGGTCTACTGCGACATTATTTGGTACCTGAACATCACATTTTCTCGAAGGGGCTCAAGCGATTTTCTACTGTGAACGGGGTTTAGGATACAAGTCCCCATAACCGAACCGTAAGTCTGTGTTTATCGCATCAAGATATAATTTATAATAAGTAGTACCTGAGTGATTCGACAAAAATTTTTTGTAAGCAGACCAGTTTCCCAGTTTTCGCCGATTGTCAGGCATGCTTATTAATAACTTTTTGTCAGTTCATTTATATATTTGCACAGAGAATTATATATATATATATATATATATATNTAATGGATAAGTATTGATCCACACGAATGACTCATACATCTGATTTATTTTATGGGCAACAAAACAGGTGTCGTTGGCTATGCGATTAGTAACGCATTTAATTCGGGCGACTGGTACTTACCTCATTGCACAACTGGAAATATGTCAGGACAATGGCAACCTGAGAGCAACAAATAATCAAGATGATGAAAACGGCGAACAGAAATCCGAAGAAATAGTAGAATCGACTTTCCCATACAGCCTTTCACACATGATCCGGGTGGCGACGGGGTGTATATTCGTAGGGTGAAAAGAAAGGAAAATAAATAATATCAGAGATAATAATAATAATAATAATAATAATAATAATAATAATAATAATAATAATAAGTGTATATTTTACGGAGCCCCGTGAGGCATGCCAAAATTTTAGTAAACAATCACCACATATGTTCAAAGGTTGAATAACTTCAGTGAGCGAAGCTGCCAAGGTCCTCGACTGATTTTCATATTTTGTTCACAGATAACCAGCCTTCTCTGAACTAAAATTCAAAAACCACTGGAAGGTGCCAGAGGGAAAAAGTGAGTCTCAGGTTGTCATGAGAATCAGATGACAATTCACAAAAGTAACAACAGCTTAACTGGCGTTTCATCGATCAATCACATGGGAATGGAGCACATCACGGTGCGGACAACGCTAGTGTGATTATTTTTTCCATAAACATTAAAGTGATTTACAGTGAAGGAGGTTACTCGCATGATTCGAAGACCTACTATAAGGAGAAACGTGAACCATAGATCGGATTTCTTGATTCTTGCTTGCAGAAGCGGACCTCATAGATGAGAGAAGAAACGGACAGAGAGATAAAGTTCCGCAGCTCGCGGTTCAGCTGTTCACGAGGCAAAAGGAGGCTTTCAATCTAACCGTACGGGATTTCATGCTGCGCGTCGGATAAGGGTGATTGGGCTTGAGAACTATAAGGGAATGGGTACACACGAGAGGCTTAAAAGTAAACATCGTGTGTGCGCTCGTATGCAGTTGACAAAGGCGGGGTTAAAAGGGGATGGAAACAACAGTAGTAAAACCAAAGGGTGTGACAGATCCACAAAATGAGTTGTAGACAGGTGGCAACAGAGGTTGGTGAGAGCCGAGATAGGAATTGGAACTGATAAAGGCAAAGATAAACTGCTACACCGGTTAAGCTTGTTTGTGTACAGGGGATTGTAAACTGAAACTAAGACAGTTAAGGTCACCTCAGCGTTGAAATCCATAAGGGGGTAAATCACTAGTTGTATACACTACTTCAAATATCAATGAAGCCGGAACGAGAATGAAGGTGGGCAGTAAAACGATGGAGCACTGAACGTGATCGCTACAAGGCTATCGATATCAGCGGTTGGAGCGTGATGAACTAATTTGCAACCACATGCCATGTGATCCGGCTTTTGGATTAAGTGAGCAAGCACACATTGTAATCGTATGAGAGCTAGCTCTTACATGAATTACGATTGCCTGATTTAAAGATCTGTCATTTACCCAACCAGACCATTGCACATTTGATGCGGATAGGACTAATGAAAAACAATTTTCTAATCGGTTTTAGTTCAACATGTTATATTACACATGGTGGACGACTAGAATGAATAGACGGAACAACCACACAGAGACATACAATGTCTGGAGAAGATCTGTTTACTTTTGGTTGTCAGCGGACGAACAGGGAAATTCGAAAAACGACATTAGGCGGAATATTTCCTACTTTTGATTTCATTTTACTTCCTTTTATTGAATACACAAAGATACAGTTTTCAGGAAGGGGGAAGCGGACAGTCAAAGGGCTGTCATTCAACATACAATAGGGGAAGTCAGGTGATGGTGGTGTGATTTAAACACATCCCCTGGGTGACAATTTGGTGACGCTACTGGTTTTACCGACATGCTGCTACCATGAATGTCAGTGGGTGTTACCGGGGTCCGTCTATTATTTGCTGAAAGATTTTGAAAAATTAAACCATGCAGTTGTCATGTTCATCCATCTGGCCAGCTGGACGTTAGTCAAGAGACCCGCACTGCTGAGTGGGAAGTACCAGGAGACATGATTGTTCAACCCTTGCATTTGATTTCTATCGCAATGACTCGACTAGTCCCAAGGTGGTAAAGAAAAAGAATGTTCATGTTAACCCGCAATGTATCGAGCATAACACGAGCCGCAGCATCGAACGCGTCAAGTTTGCTGATCGTTGAAAGCTACATGCCGGGTGCATAATCACAAGCAAAGTTTGCTGTCATAGGCGTTACTTGTTTAATCAATATTGTGTGTGTATGCAACCTTGTGTGCATGCAACTATCTTTATTCTCAGTTGATGGGCAGAGCTTGACATGACAAGTGTGAATAACAATCTTCAGCGAAAGATGAAACGTGATCAACGAAAAGAGACAACAAAATGAATGACATGACTAGACACTAAAAACTGGCTCAAACGATGTGAAAGCGTGAACAGAGCCGCTAACAGGAACCTAAAAGGTAAGAATAGAATCGGATAATTAGGAGGGGAGACGAACTAATGAACAAGAACAAACGTTTCAGTCAAAAACACGAAACAAAAAGGCCATAATAATCATAATAGAATGGACGCAGCAAATGCAATTGCGCGAACTATGAATAAAGTGGTTCTCTGTAACACTAATATGACGTGTGCGAGAACGCTGACTGAGATACCACAGAGAGAACCAGATCGATCGTTGTTGCACTACAAGGAGTGTGTGCGTCAGACCGCAGAATTAGCAATCGCTTCACTAGGCCCAAGAGCGATGAACCACATAACACCGAAAATAGAAACGGCAGCATCATGCTGAATGAAAGCAAAATCAGTTATGGAGAGTGGTTGGATGATATGCAGTTATAGGTTTGGTACGACGGATGGATGACCGTTGCTAAAGAAATTGAGAATGAAAACATCGCTTTATAATGCACGTGAGAAGTTTGCATGAATTTTACTCCTTTCGAGTAATTAGCGTTTTCATTAGAAGAAAAACAATATCCCGTGTACCTCGGTTGACTGCATCTGGTATCTATTTATTGCACAATCAGTTGGGTTGTAGTTTATTGATTGGATAAAGAACCATTGCAATCTCGTGGATAATCGATGGGTTTCTGTTTGCAAGCCTCTCGTTTAAGGCATCTTATATTCTGAAATTCACCTTTCCTCTATGGTTCCTGATGACCTCTGCATGACAGACATTATAGTCATTAAGGGTTCGCGAGACCACGGAACGTATAAATTACATGAGAAAGCGCAGTGCGGGAATGGGTTGCTTCCATAAGTTTTAACTTCGTTTCGGCTACATCTTAGAGCACTAACCGGCTTTATGACGAGTTTATGCAGTGTCGTAGAAGTTTGGTACGAGTGACGACTTCAATAACGCCAGGTTATGGTGGCAGTTTCATCACCAGTAAATTCGAACTACTTTGTCGTCTTTACTTATGGAATAATAGGTTCTTCTATGAATATCTGACTGAATTTATCCCGAAGATGCGAAATGCTCTAGATGGAACCAATCGCGATATTGGGAAGTCTTGAGATCTTTAGTGAAACGATGTGAGATTATTTGAATAAAGTGAGTAAAACAGTATTGGCAAAATTATATATATATATATATATATATATATATATATATGATTCTGCCAAAAAATTCTACAAAAAAGCCCATTTAAGCACCAAACCATGGGAATACTCATTTATTATTTAATGATAGTTAGGTAAAGTAAATGCTCTAGTAGTCCACTACAAACAGCCCACTAGGACTGGCTGAACTGCGAGATTGGAATGTTATTATCCTCGATTTCCTTTCCGTGATATCAAGAATTGGAAGTTCGTCCCCTTAACGCAAATTTATCAGCGGAAACAATTTGCGCAACATTGGGGTTCATGAAAATGCAATATTATGAAAAATAAAACGTACCAGATACACGAAAAACACTTCGATAAACACAGCCCCGAACGGTAATGCACCAGAAAGCATGGTTCTAAGGAAAAAAACAGAATAGAACCTAATGAGATGACATAAAAATGTGTACAATAGGGTGAAATTTAGTGGATAGACAATCTGAAGTTTGTTCCCTAAAGTACTGCTGTATTGTTACCCGCTGACGTGATGAGAATGGTCATTTAGTTGAATAAAAACTAGTGGTAGATACGAACGTGTGGTTGCTGTCGAAATTGCCAGCACCACTCGTAATTCAAAGGGTTTGTTTAAACGATCGATACGAAGGGGCATGTATGTCGAGTGATCTGGTCGCCTGACAGGTTTGACCGATTGACACCGGGATAATATTAGTCAGCAGTAAATACAGTAAATACACTGCAACCAAAATGAACTCATTGTCACAAAACGGCATTTAGATGGTACTGCAGATTAGCGGCATAATCAATGTGATTATTGATACACATAAACCAATGATACAATCCTTGGCAGGAGTATCATTACCCTCAAGGCATCGGTTTAATGTCCACCAAAGCACTGAAAAATTTGAGTGAAAACGAGAAGCTCAATAATGGACGTACGAGACAAAAAGATTCTGATGAAACTTGGGGGGAGGAACAGCCCGCGGAATTTGATTGGTTCGAACTGGCATGTCGTAAGCACGTTTACGGAAACCGAAGAAGAAACCGACGTAGACCAGGGGCAACGAGATACATAGCCATAATGAGAGCATAGCCAAAATGGTGGTGAATGGAAGTGCGGCTGATGACCCCTTGTACCAAAGACAGCTGTTCACAACAGATCCAATCAACAGAACCATGATTGGGAATAAGAGACCGGTCTGTAAACAAAGAGAGAGATAAGAATGTGAGCATAAATTGCCGATAATTGGATTGATATGCATAGGCTGTGTGATCGTATGCTGCAAACTTATTGTCCGTAACACGTTTTTCAAACAGTGCATATGATATATATTTACCACCGGCTTGTAGACAAGAATGGTGCCAACGCAACAACAATAATAACAACAACGATAAAAGCGGACAGGTGGGTTGGGGTACAGAACAGACTGAAAAAGCGGTGAAACTGTTAAACACAGGGAAATGGAAGACAACTGGGATAACAAACTTTTTTGTTTCACCGTACACCTTTTGATATTTTTGTTGTTTGTTGATTTTTACGGGGCACGGGATTTCGATAGGCAGACCTTACAGCATTCGCGCCACTGACTTCTATTCCGGGCCATATCTCTCAGTGTCTCTAACCATAGACAATCCTCATCCCTTGGGCCCCAACCTGGAAGTCGGGCTGCACCAATCAAAGCCAAAGCTGAAGCCAGCTTCCTCGTGCCTCTAGTCCATGTCATGGTCTGACCGCTGCGCCGCTTCTTCCAGCCTTGCCCGGTACGTGCGAAGAGAGCACGGAAAGGTAGTCGATGGGCAGGCATACGCAATACGTGACCAAGCCATCGGAGGCGGTGTAGAGCGATTACTTCTGTTAGACGACTATCCGCATCCGATGTGCCTACCGGACACGAGCCATGCTCCGGAGACATCAGTGGTCATATACAGAAAGTCGATTAGCATCCTCAACGCGGAGCGGCCAGATCTCGCAACCGTAAAGGAGAACGCCACGAACCGCGGCGGTGTACACCCTTCCCTTAAGGTACAGTCGGATGTCAGGGCGGTGCCACAGGTGTCGCAGGTTGGCGAAAGCTACTCTAGCTTTCGCTATTCTTGATGTGATCTCCTCCTCAAAACCCCCACCAGCTGCGATCAAGCTCCCGAGGTACTGAAAGCTCTCAACTACTTCCAGCTGATCACCACAGATGGTGAGTGCAGGCACAGGCTCCTGCCAGTCTTAAACAAGTACTCTGATGGTGCAAAGCACATACCATACCTGGGTATTTCTATCGCCAAGCGGTTCAAAGCGTTTTGGACTGTCTGTGTGTTGTCACCAAGCAAGGCGATGTCATCGGCATATTCCAAGTCAAGAACTTTGTTCTCTGGGCGAAGTTCGACTTTACCGTTTGCTAGACCGGATAAAGCATTCTATAGAACATCCTCTATGACGATAAGAAATGGGGATATAGGGCAGTCTTGCCGAACTCCACTGGAGACGGTGAAGGGTGGCGAAAGTTGGCCATAGGCCCTGACCCGACCTGAGGTATGACGACGTAACTCTTTGAGGATCGACACATACTTCTCAGATACTCCATTCTTTACCAAACAGCTCCATAGTGCGGTCAATATCGATAGAGTCGAAGGCCGCACGAATGCCTAGGAATACAATGATCGTTGGTCTTTGGTAGGCATGATGGTGCTCCAGCAGCTGTCAGAGGGTGAAGATTTGATCAATGCATCCACGACCTGCACGAAACCCAGCCTGCTTCTCGCGGGTCTGCTCCTCACGCATAGTAAACAATCGGCGGAGAATGACGGGCGCCAACAGCTTTGACGATATTGGGGTAAGGCTTACACCCCTATGATTGGCGCAGGCCCTTTCTGAAGATGGGGACAACAATCGATTTCCTCCCGCGAGGAGGGAACCTGCTCAGTGTTCCAAACTTTGGAGAACAGAACTTGTAGTTCTCTAACAAGCTTGATTCCGCCATCAGTAAATAGGGCTGGGGAAAGGCCATCCGAGCCCGGCGCTTTAAGTCATCCCAAGGTCTGGATCTCCCTATGGATTTCCGCCTCAGAAGGTGGGTCAGTTGAGACAGACCATGGGATGTGTGCCGAAATAGCTGTGTGAGAAGCTGACAATGGAGGCCAGCTAAACTGTGCTTTGAAGTGCTCCGCCCAGCGTGCAAGACGTCGCT